>CAJVGC010000060.1:4059938-4175158 GCA_910822075.1 Senecio squalidus
ATACAACAATTCCTTCACACTTTCTTTCTTCTCAAGAAAACAAGAAATGGAGTGGACTAGAGGTCATGTTCTTGGTTGTGGTTCCACAGTCACAGCCACTGTCACCACCGCTACCTCAACTTTTGACAACTAGATAATCATGATCAATCTAATCTAATATATGAATGAATCTCTAAATTTGTTATTGTAGATATTTATAAAAGAACATTCTATATGTTCGGACTCTATATTCTTCGATCACCTTTTATAATGTCCTATTTGTGAAGGATCTTCTTGAAATCTGTACTTGCGTAAAACTCTAACTACGTCGAGTTCTACAAAGAAATGATCAACTTTTAAGTTTAAACATAGGATTAGGTTCTTACGAGAAAATACATTGTGACCATTTTTTTAACAAATTTTTTTTGGTGAGATGCTAAGGATCAAAAAGTGTACACAAAAATTGCAATTGCCCAACCTCCACATACCTATAATTACATCATCAAGAAATGTGGCAAAATGTAACACGTTTACATTACAATTTTCAAAACGTGGTTTATAACGTATATACTTGGTCAATCTTTATTCACTCTAACTACTATGAACTATCACTGCGTGTCTTATTTCTATTTCATGTATTTGCCCATTTTAAATTATTTCCATTTCTTAACCATATGTCATTATGACATTGACATGATAACAATTTCTTTTTAATAGCAAGTTATGTTCAAATATTTTTAAATTAAAAGTAATAACTACCAATCTACTAACCAAATTATGTCACAAAACACTTCACTTACAAGTTACCGAAACCAACATTTTTCTAGATGATGTTGAGGGATGCTAAAAACACCATCACAACACGAGTCAAATATGCTGTTAGAATTACTCGTGGTGTCGACAACATGGCCTCACAATCAACCTTTGGTAGTATCAGTCGAGTTTAATAGCCTAGCTTAACACCCACACTAGTTCCATATGCACTAAAATCCTTGACATGTTATTAAAATCCTGTGCGCATTTTATTGATGGTAGAATTACATAAAAGATCGACAAGCTCGTTGATTTGTTTTATTGCAATGGATTTTAGTTAGAAGTAGGGCAAAAGTTAATTACACATTTAATATATTTGAATAAACATATTTATTTTGACTTGTAACATAACTCTTTGAAGAGTGTATACCTCATGACTTCATTTTTGGACAAATTACTCAAAGTTAGAGAGTATATTCTACCAAAAAGTGGAATATTATCAAGCACTTTAGTAGTTCAACACTTCAACCCACTACTCCAAACCTTCTCTTACTTTGCCACATAAACCCACAAAATCTTTGGATTTCAAAGTCAACAAACACAAGTACAAAATAAGGCATCTAACCCTAAATTTTGGGTTTAGTTTCAGACTCTTATCTTTCAAGATTTATATATACCCTTATGACGTTGATGACACTACAATATCACATCATAGGGCATATTGAAGGATACCTTATTCCATCTCTTCGGTTTCAATCATACTACCGTTTTACAGATTACGTACTAAAACTAAATTTGCATTCATACGGGAAGTGACATATGAGATACGTGTCTTTTGTTAATTCGTTCAAAAGACATGCATTCACAATATTTGGAACAAAAAATAAATACGATTGAACTTATTAAAATCACTTTTAATTTTTAAAATAAAACTTCATATCAGTTAAATCATTCGAACAAGTGTCCATATGATATAACTTATAGAGTTAATTACATAATGGTCTCTAGCTTGTATCGAAAAAGCGGGTTCAGTCCCAAATCATACGGGTTCAGTCTCTCTCACGCTAGTTTGGCTACACGGTTGGCCACTCATTAACTTAAAATGACCGAAATGTCCTTTTAACTCTTTAATATCCATTTAAATTTGTATTTTTGTATTTTATCCGGATTGAATTTTGATACATTTTTGTAGTATGCCAAAACATTGTAACTTTGATTTATATTTATGACTATAATGTGTTTCGTTATAGTAATTGTTGTAACCTTGACTTATCATGCCTTTTAACTATATAGCTCATGTTTTCGCTTTGAACAAAATGTGACACAAAAAACTAACACACAAAATTGTAAAATAAATTTCCACAAGTTAGGGATTATGTTTGTAATGACAAATGACTATGCCACGTATATGCCGTCTTGGCCTGCCCAAAAGTTATCATTCTCTACCTATATTATGCCACCTATACACTTGCCAGCCAACCAACCACATAACTACATATTTTCAACAACAAAACTACAAACCATTGTACACACTCCAATATATATATATATATATATAGTGAGGTTCAAATAAGATCCTCAATTATCTAGAGATCTAGGGATCCACTTTTTAGCCACACAAATTCACTTAGGGGTCAAAACCACAAAGGTTTCCTAGCCATACATTTTTCCCTTTATATTTTTTTTTTTCATTTTTTTTTCGGTTTTAATTCGGTTTTTTTTTTTTTTTTTGCTATGTTTTACTTAACTTCTTTTTTTTTTCTTTTCAAGATCACATGTGATTTTTTTGTAAAAAATTGAAATCACATGTGATTTTCAGAAACCAAAATTTATAAATTTTAAAATCACACGTGAATTTTTTTTTTTTTGTCGAAAATCACATGTGATTTTCCAAAACAAAAATTTATAAATTTTAAAGTCACACTTGAAAAATTTGTTTCTTTAAAATCAAATGTGATTTTATAAGCAAAATAGTTTGTAAGTTAAAAATCACATGTGATTTTGGTAAAAAATAATCAATAATTTTAAAATCAAACGTGATTTTACCCATAAAATATTTGTAGATTGAAAATCACATGTGATTTTTAAAAAGTAAGGTTGAAAATTAAATGTGATTTTCGGAAAAAAAAAAAAGAAAAAAAAAAAAAAAAAAAAAAAGTAAATAAAAAGGTAAAAGAAAAAAGTAAAAAAAAAATTTAGAAATTTTTTTTAGAAAAAAAGTAAAAAAAAAAAAACAAAGATATAAGGAAAAATGAGTGGTTAGGAAGGGATCCCTGGATCTCTAGATAATTAGGGATCCCTTTTGAACCCCAATATATATATATATATATATATATATATATATATATATATATATATATATATATATATATATATATATATATATATATATATATATATATATATATATATATATATATATATATATATAGAGGTTGGTTCTTGTAAAACAAACTTTAAGGTAAAATAACTAAAAAAAAAATTAAAAAATAATTTATAACGTTAGATACTTTGGATTATCGTTCATTTTAACCATATATCAAACTTTAAAAAACGAAGTTTTGTTGTACATCAAAAAATGGGTAGTTTTATCGTTGTGCATCAAATTTGAATATTTACTGCACAAAAACAATGAATTTGATGCACAACCCCTAAACGACATATATTTAGATGTATATCAAAACTTGCTTTTTTAAAGTTTGTTATAATTGAATAAATAAACATAATATAAAATTACACATATTATAAATTATTTTTTCATATTTTTTTACTTATTTTACTTTAAATATTGGTTTATAAAAACCTCCTCATATATATTATATGAGAGAATATCAATTAAGACCTATAATTTTATTGAGACCAAAAGACCTCATCTTGGCCTTTCATCCATTTTAATCTAACGGCTTAGATTAAAACCAAAACTCATTTTTCTTTTATTTTTTTAAATTAAATTATCTCACAAACCGTTAATCGTTAGACGAAACAAAATATACCGTTGCGATCGTCTCGCTTTTATCTTTAATTAGAGCAGTGGTGTTATATACTTTCGACGACTTTTTTTTTTTTTTTTTTTTTTTTTTTTTTTATGGGTATTGAAATTATAACGATAATATTATTTACATCATTACGTAAAATTGTATAAAAGAGAATTACTATAAAATGTATAAACTATCTAAATTTAGAAAAAAAATCGAATTTTAACTAGTTTTATTTTTTCTCGTTTTTTGACATAAATGTGATATACTAAAATCACATATGATACTACTATATCATATGTGATATTACTGTAAATCATATATGATATGAATATAAATCATATGTGATATATATTAAAATCGCATATGATAATATTATATCATATGTGATATTACTGTAAATCATATATGATATGAATATAAATCATATGTGATATATACTAAAATCACATATGATAATACTATATCATATGTGATATTAGTGTAAATCATATATGATATGAATATAAATCATATATGATATGAATATAAATCATATATGATATGAATATAAATCATATCTTTAATATATAATAAAAGAGAGCCCTTAAATGCCACATGGCGAAATAAGGACCCTTAGATGGGTTAACTTATTTGATTTCAACCGTTAGATCAAATTGATGATGTCATCAAACACTATTTTCGTTTTAGTTGTCCCACATCGCTTCAGGTATGAAACTTTTTCATACTTCTAGCCTATATATATCATATGCCTTTAGTTTTTCCTACTTTGTCCCACATCGCTTCATGTATGAAACTATTTCAGACTTCTAGCTTATATATATCATATGCCTTTGGATTAAAATATAGTTCGACGGTAATTTTTGGGTCAATCGGGTCACATCCGAAACCCGAAAAACTGGAACTATTCTATCCGAAACCCGACCCTATTTATGAATCGGGTGTTGCCTTAAATGCCACATGGCGAAGTAAGGACCCTTAGATGGGTTAACTTATTTGATTTCAACCGTTAGATCAAATTGATGATGTCATCCAACACTATTTTCATTTTACACCCTTTTACAAAACATAATTACATTATCTCTTTAATTCCAATCTCTACTTAAATAAAACAAAATTCCAATTTACTTAAAAAAATTTCACTATGATTTACATTATTTTTATTTAAAATCTCCTAATAAAAAATATTAAAACATGTGTATAAACGTAAAAGTGTTTATGTTATTATAACTATAAACAACATGTGTATAAACGTAAAGGTATATATATGTTATTATACGTATAACATTGTCTGTTTATAATAACCTAAAATCTACATAAACATAAAGTTTTACAATTCAATTTTTATTTTTTTCCGCGCTATCGCGGGACAATAATCTAGTGTGATATATACTAAAATCATATATGATATTATTGTAAATCATATATGATATAAATATAAATCATATATGATATTATGTATGTAAAAATTTTAAAACTTAAAAGACAATAACAGACATGATTTTAACTCTAAATATGAATTTTAATACACAACAATGTTATACAATGTATAACCTATATAGACCCAGAAAAAGATTCGAATTTTGACGACTTTTACTTTTTCGTTTATGGCCAAATGTTGAAATTCGTAAGACAATATCACATATGATTTGAACACTAAATACGAGTTTCGAAACATAGATTTGTCTATAAATATAGATCCTTGGAGAATAGAGAAAACACGTTGTATTGATATATTATTGATTAATGCAATTGAGGCTTACAATTTGACAATTACTTTGTTTATTTGTTATTCATTATTAGTTGTTCGATAACTCGTAATATTGAAGTGTTCATCCGCTGCTGAACTTCTTCAATAGATCTCGATCTTAACGTTAGCAAACTTATTAGTTTATTTAGAATAATACGATCCTGACAATTACCATGTTCAATCTAATCTAACGATAATGAATCTCTAAATGTTTTATTTTTAATATTTACCTAGAACAATCTAGATACTCTATATGTATATTATTCAATTATATTCTATTGCATTGAAGAGTCTCCTTAAAACTTTAGTGTTAAAATATTTTGAATTTTCAATAGTCGGAATGAAATAATTAAAGTACAACGTTTAAGTTTAGACATGTTTTCGCGATGAGTCGTCATGTTGATTATTAAATTGGATAACCTCTTATCAAATATAAGATGTCGGTTTAAAGTTAGTTTCGTATTACGTGTTTTTATATACAATTCTCACATAAAAAGATTTGGTATCAGACCAATAGTGTAAATCAAGTCCGTGCTTAGAAATTTATTCTTACATTTTTTTTTCTAGAGAATCAAAAATCTGTTTTATCAAAGATTTGGAAAATTTTAAAATGATGAATCGAGATGGTGTTGGAAATGAAGAGTTGGTCACTTGAGAGTGCGACGAATGATTTAACCTTTCAGCCATACATGTTTTTGCTTTCTTCTTATAAACAACTTTTATTTTTTTGAAGATCTTTTTTCGAGTTGATTTTTAAAATGTGATCATATCATCCTAATATATAAGCAAAAATAAAAAGGACTTGCTAGCATGATAGGATCGAAGGTATACACAAAAACTGCAATTGCACAATCGCCACATACCTATAAATCTATAATTACATCATCAAAAAAATGTAACAAGTTTACATTTCTATTTAAAAAACTTGGTGTTTAGGGGTGGTTGTTTGAGCTTATATAAGGGCTTATAAGCTTATTGAGTTTCGGCTTATGTTTCATAAGCCCGAATTTTATGGCTTATGTAAGGGATTATGAAGCTTATTACTTTTTATTTAGTCATAATAAACAGTAATAAGTCCATAAACCCTTATATAAGCCATAAAATTCGGACTTATAAAACATAAACCGAAACTAAATAAGCTCATAAGCCCGTATATAATCTCAAACAAACACCCTCTTAATATATATATATATATATATATATTATATATATATATATATATATATATATTATATATATTATATATATATATATATATATATATATATATATATATATATATATATATATATATAGAGTTGGTTTCATTTAAGAACCATGTAAATATTTAGGAACCATTAGGAACCAATATTCACCAGTGTATATATACGATATTCACCAGTGTATATTTAATATGATATTCACCAGTGTATATACATATAATATGTGTATATACATATAATATTCACCAGTGTATATATATATATATATACATATGCTTTATATACACTGGTGAATATCATATATATACACTGGTGAATATTGGTTCCTAATGGTTCCTAAATATTTAGTGGTTCCTAAATGATCCCACCTCTATATAGATATATATATATGGGGCTGTTACACATGTAAGCTTACATGCGAAACTCATTAAAAATGTTGGAAAATGTTAATGAAAATATGCGATTTTCATCAACTTTGGACCTCTATAAATAATACATATTTAATATTTACGATCAATATTTTATATGTATGCGTAGCCCTTAGAAAGAGCTTCGCAACGATATATGATACGTCGAAAACGGAGTTAAGGTGAATGAGATATCGACGCCTAAAGATAGGTGTTTGGCGCAAAATTGGTTTGTTTGAAACTTGTCCCACATCGGTGGTGGACACAAAGTTTGTGTTGTTTATAAGCAAGAATTTTGAACAGTTGTTCAATTAGCTTGTGACTTATACACACACAAGCTCACGGCCTCGCGCGCAGGGGGGTGCAAATTTCTGGTCCGAAAGGGCATGGGTCAAAAACTCATGCGAGCCTGCGGACACGAATGCAGCTCCGAAATCTCGAGCATGCGCGGTCCGGTTTTTGGTCATTTAATGCAGTGACAGTTTCGTTTGAATTGTTGACAGCCCATTTACTATATTTGGTAAACTGTAATCAGTTTTAATTCGCTCATTACTGCCATTAAATGCAAAAAACGCTCCTCCTACAGCCTATAAATCTCGAGCTTCATTTCAGTTCTAGGGGGACCTTAATCTCTTCTTTCTCTGCTACTATTCCGACCAAACTTCAGGCAAGTGTGATAACTCCGGCAGTTTAGAGCATAAACTGCTTTTGCCATTGTACCCTGGGAAACAAAACGTGTTAATGCACGCGGAATTTGTTTTAAGGGAATCGTGTTATATCACGAGCCTTGGCCGATTACCTTTCTTGTTCATCATTTCTGTTTAACTTATTTTCTTGTAACTACTTATTATTATAAACGGTATCCTCTCCTATAGTCTTAAAACAAAATTTTTACAATTATAATACCGTTTATAATCAGAAAAGATTGTATTCAAACGAGTTTTCTTTCGATTACTTTTCAACAAAACAGATTATTCGTAACAAACGAGTTTTGTTTCGATTACTGTATCAGATCTTTTTGCTTATTTGGTTTCTCACGTGTTACAATATTCTGTTTATTTTGTTTCTCACAGATTGTCAGCTTTTTACATAAAGCGGTTATTGACTCTATTGTGTTAGCTACTGTTTAGTTTTACAGCTTCATAACAGTCCATCATAAACAGATTATTGGTTGTTTGAAAATATTTTTCTAAGTTTCCAAACAGATTGCATAATCAGATTACATATAAGCTGACTTTTGATAAACAGATTATCATTTTAAGTCATTTATAAGCTGAATTTTTAAATAATCACTTTTGGTTCAATTATTAGATTATATGTTTAAACATTTTTCTTAAATAGTAAACGGGTTGCTGTTTTAAACAGATTATCACACTATTATTGACGTTTTGTTCATTATTGTTACTATTTAAAGCGAGATGTCTAATTCTTTAAATTTGCGAATTTTCAGAATGTCGACTCAATCTCTTGTGACCTCAACCGTGCTCACACCGATCATGACATCCGCGACAACGGTGAGCTCAATAGTGGGAGTACCACTAGCGAATACCGTTGCTAATCACGCGGAAAGACCCGAAAAGTTCTCGGGTTTGCACTTTAAGCGTTGGCAGCAGAAGATGTTCTTCTACTTGACCACGTTGAACCTTGCTAGGTTTTTGACCGAATCCGCTCCCCAACTTAACGAAGGGGAGACCGATGCTCAAGCTGTGAGTGCGGTAGATGCTTGGAAGCATTCGGAATTCTTATGCCGCAACTATGTTTTGAATGGTTTGGTGGATGCGTTGTATAACGTGTATTGTAACTGTAAGACTGCCAAAGAATTATGGGAGTCATTGGATCACAAGTACAAAACGGAAGATGCCGGTGCAAAGAAATTTGTAGTGGCTCGCTTCTTGGACTACAAAATGGTTGATGCAAAAACCGTGATTAGTCAAGTACAAGATCTCCAAGTTCTCTTACACGAGCTCCACTCCGAAGGAATGACACTTAGTGAGACATTCCAAGTTGCGGCAATCATTGAGAAGTTACCTCCAAGTTGGGTGGAATTCAAAAACTACCTTAAGCATAAGCGAAAGGAGATTACCGTTGAGGAACTTGTAGTTCGCCTTCGTATCGAAGAGGACAACAAGAAAGCTCTTAAAGGAAGCTACTTGCCAACTTCGGAAAAAGCCAATGTTGTTGAACATGGTCAATCCTCGAGGGGTAACAAAAGCAAGGATGGTGGGAAAGGCAAAGCTAAGGTTGGGAATCTCCGACCTAAAGCTGGGGATATGAAGAAAAGGTCTCAAAAGCCCCAAAAGCCTTACAAGTTTGATGGTGTGTGCTATAACTGTGATCAGCCGGGTCATAGAGCTGCTAGTTGCAAGATGCCAAAACGGGAGAATCCCCGCCAAGCTAATATGGTGAATGAAGACATGGATTTTGCAGCTATGGTGACCGATGTCACTAATATGATCTCCGAAGTCAATTTGGTTGGATCAAACACAAAGGAATGGTGGATTGACACGGGTGCTACCCGTCATGTTTGCTCAGACAAGAACATGTTTACCACCTTCAAAGATGTCGAGACTGGGGAAAAGTTGTTTATGGGCAACTCGGCTACGGCCGATATCAAAGGGGAAGGAAATGTGATACTGAAGATGACCTCGGAGAAGGAGCTCACTTTGAACAATGTGCTCTATGTTCCCGAGATTCGTAAGAATCTTGTGTCGGGTTGGCTTCTCAACAAGTTTGGTTTTCGTTTAGTGTTTGAATCTGATAAGGTCGTGTTGACCAAAAATGGTGTGTATGTTGGTAAGGGATATGCCCTTAATGGCATGTTCAAATTAAATGTAATGGTGATTAAGCGTGATATTAATAAGATTGGTTCTACTTCCGCTTACTTGCTTGAGTCTTCTAATATTTGGCATGCACGTCTTGGTCATGTTAATTTTAATTCCATTCGTCGGTTAATTAAATTTAAATGCATACCATCATTCCATATTGATTCAAACTATAAATGTCAAACATGTGTTGAGGCCAAACAAACAAGGTCATCGTTTAAATCGGTTGAAAGAATAACCGAACCCCTTGATATGATTCACACCGACATATGTGACTTAAAATCGGTTCCCACAAGAGGTGGAAATAAATACTTCATCACCTTTATCGATGATAGCACGAAATATTGCTATGTATACTTACTTAAAAGTAAGGATGAAGCCATTGATAAGTTTATTCTTTACAAGAATGAAGTTGAGAATCAACTCAACAAGAAAATCAAGGTTGTTAGAAGTGATAGAGGAGGTGAATATGTGTCACCATTTGCTAACTTTTGTGAACAACATGGTATTAGACATGAACTCACCGCCCCCTATTCACCTCAACAAAACGGTATCGCCGAAAGAAAGAACCGTACCTTGAAAGAAATGGTTAATGCCATGTTGATAAGTTCTGGACTAAGTCCAAACATGTGGGGGGAAGCTATCTTGTCAGCTTCTTATCTTTTAAATAAGCTTCCTCGAAAGAATAAGGAAGAAACTCCATATGAACTATGGATGGGAAGAAAACCATCATACAAATACCTACGAGTGTGGGGGTGCCTAGCTAAAGTATTAGTGCCGGCACCTAAGGTTTTAAAGATAGGGCCCAAAACTGTGGATTGCATATTCATTGGATATGCTCACAATAGTAGTGCCTATCGATTTCTTGTGCATGATTCTAAGAATCCCGATATACACAAGAACACGATAATGGAATCAAGGAGTGCTACATTCTTCGAAAATATATTTCCTTGTCTAAACACGGAAATTGGAAGTTCCTCTAAACCTGTTGGTGAGACTGTCCAAGATGAGGACAAGAACAACATGGAAGAAGAGGTTGAGCCTAGAAGAAGTAAAAGGGCAAGGGTTGAGAAATCGTTTGGTTCCGATTTCCTGACATTCATGGTGGAACATGAACCTAGAACTTACCGCGAAGCAGTTACTTCTTCAGAAGCACTTCAATGGAAAGAATCCATCAAAAGTGAAATAGAATCTATTTTACAAAACCATACGTGGGAAATACAGGACCTTCCTCAAGGTTGTATTGCACTAGACTATCTATGGCTCTTTAAGAAGAAGATGAGGGCGGATGGAAGTATTGAGAAATACAAAGCAAGATTGGTGATCAAAGGGTATAGACAACGAGAAGGTCTAGATTACTTTGATACGTATTCGCCTGTAACGCGAATTACATCCATCAGGATGGTACTTGCTATTGCCGCCATAAGAAATTTGGAAGTTCACCAAATGGATGTAAAAACTGCTTTCCTAAATGGCGATTTAGAGGAAGAAATTTACATGAAACAACCTGAGGGATTCATTGCCCCTGGACAAGAGAACAAAGTTTGCAAGCTCGTTAAGTCATTATATGGCCTAAAGCAAGCTCCCAAACAATGGCATCAAAAGTTTGATCACGTTATGTTAGAATGTGGTTTCAAAATAAATGAATGCGACAAGTGTGTTTACGTGAAAGATTCACCAAATGGATACGTTATCTTATGTCTCTATGTAGATGATATGCTTATCATGGGTAGTGACGATAAGATAATAAAATCAACAAAGGATATGTTGAAATCAAAATTTGACATGAAAGACATGGGTCTAGCGGATGTGATCCTTGGAATCAAGATCACACGAACCCAAAATGGTCTTGTGTTAAATCAAACACATTATGTCGACAAGATTCTAGAGAGATTCAATGTGGGGGATTCCGGCCTAGCTAGAACTCCAATTGACACCAGTCAACATCTATCTAAGTATAGAGGTGAAGGTGTTTCCCAACTAGAATACTCAAGAATCATTGGTAGTCTAATGTATCTAATGAGTTGTACCAGACCCGACTTAGCATACGCTGTTAGTAGGCTAAGCAGGTACACAAGCAATCCGAGTTCTGATCATTGGAAAAGTATGACAAGACTACTTCGGTATTTAAGATACACGCGAGAGTATGGACTACACTATAATAGACATCCAGCTGTTATCGAAGGATACACTGATGCAAACTGGATATCTGATATAAAAGATTCTCGATCAACAAGTGGATACGTGTTTACACTTGGAGGTGCTGCTGTAGCATGGAAATCTTGCAAACAGACGGTTATAGCAAGATCAACGATGGAATCTGAATTCATTGCCCTAGACAAATGTGGAGAAGAGGCAGAGTGGTTGCGTCAATTTGTAGAAGACATACCAAGATGGCCTAAGCCGGTAACGGCCGTATGTATACATTGTGATAGCCAATCGGCAATTGGCAGAGCTCATAGCATAATGTATAACGGTAAGTCAAGACATATTCGACGTAGACATAACACGATACGACAACTACTCTCAACAGGAGTTATCTCAATTGACTATGTGAAGTCAAATGATAACATAGCGGATCCGTTTACGAAAGGCTTAAGCAGAGAGTTAGTTAGCAAGTCGTCAAAAGGAATGGGACTAAAGCCCTTGAATGAACACGTTTATGCAAAGGAAACCTAACCCAGTTGACTGGAGATCCCAAGATCTGGGTTCAATAGGACAACCTAGTTGTATAAATGAAGGGAGGTCACTGTGGGGGTAGTTTACCTACCTCCTAAACCATCTAAGGGAGTTCATAAATCACGAACTTCCTAGTCCATTCCTAAGATCAGTGACAAGGAGAAGGATAAGCATACGGCTTTTAATGATTCTAAGAGATAACCATATGTGGTATAATGATCTCTAAAGAATCACCTATGTTAGAGAGAAGTGGGGTCGCTTCGAAGGGAATTATAAGGGCGTAATTCCTAAAAGCTCTCGCAGAACCAGGAAAGTGTTCATGACCATAACGAACACGACTATGAGGAGTTGACATTGTCAGGAAGAGTCCTGTGTGAAATGTATTGTCGTCTACGCAAATAACAGCTCAGTTCAAAGACATCAAGTTCTACTGACAGTTAGGAGGCTAAGTGCATTTCATAAGGGAAGGTTCAAAGGGTAACACCTACCTATCCTATGCAGGATTCAACCGCCGAAGTTTCATCGGGAATAAGTGTTGTTAAGATCGATCTCCATTCATGTGGGGGATTGTTGGAAAAATGTTAATGAAAATATGCGATTTTCATCAACTTTGGACCTCTATAAATAATACATATTTAATATTTACGATCAATATTTTATATGTATGCGTAGCCCTTAGAAAGAGCTTCGCAACGATATATGATACGTCCAAAACGGAGTTAAGGTGAATGAGATATCGACGCCTAAAGATAGGTGTTTGGCGCAAAATTGGTTTGTTTGAAACTTGTCCCACATCGGTGGTGGACACAAAGTTTGTGTTGTTTATAAGCAAGAATTTTGAACACTTGTTCAATTAGCTTGTGACTTATACACACACAAGCTCACGGCCTCGCGCGCAGGGGGGGTGCAAATTTCTGGTCCGAAAGGGCATGGGTCAAAAACTCATGCGAGCCCGCGCGACCTGCGGACACGAATGCATCTCCGAAATCTCGAGCATGCGCGGTCCAGTGTTTGGTCATTTAATGCAGTGACAGTTTCGTTTGAATTGTTGACAGCCCATTTACTATATTTGGTAAACTGTAATCAGTTTTAATTCGCTCATTACTGCCATTAAATGGCAAAAAACGCTCCTCCTACAGCCTATAAATCTCGAGCTTCATTTCAGTTCTAGGGGGACCTTAATCTCTTCTTTCTCTGCTACTATTCCGACCAAACTTCAGGCAAGTGTGATAACTCCGGCAGTTTAGAGCATAAACTGTTTTTGCCATTGTACCCTGGGAAACAAAACGTGTTAATGCACGCGGAATTTGTTTTAAGGGAATCGTGTTATATCACGAGCCTTGGCCGATTACCTTTCTTGTTCATCATTTCTGTTTAACTTATTTTCTTGTAACTACTTATTATTATAAATGGTATCCTCTCCTATAAAAAACTATGTCGTTTTGTGGTTTAAATGTTTTTCAACGTTTGATTTGTCCTATATTAATCAAGGGACAGGTGATCCCAAAATGCAGGGGGTCATTGTTTATTATGAAGAAGTTATAAAAAGTGACTTCAATAGATGCTCAGTGATCACAAAAAAACTTATATTTTTGAAAGACAAGATTAATGAAGAAAAAGATGTGAATAGATAAAAATTTGTAAAGTTAGTTTAATAAATATGATTAAAATTATATAGATTTGAAGAATTTTTAACAAAACGACATATTTTTTGATGAGTTTTGCATGTAAGCTTACATGTGTAACAGTCTCATATTCACTTTTCCATATATATATATATATATATATATATATCTTTAATATAATATAAAAGAGAGGCCTTAAATGCCACATGGCGAAGTAAGGACCCTTAGATGGGTTAACTTATTTGATTTCAACCGTTAGATCAAATTGATGATGTCATCAAACACTATTTTCATTTTAGTTGTCCCACATCGCTTCAAGTATGAAACTTTTTCATACTTCTAGCATATATATATCATATGCCTTTAGTTTTTCCTACTTTGTCCCACATCGCTTCATGTATGAAACTCTTTCAGACTTCTAGCTTATATATATCATATGCCTTTGAATTAAAATATAGTTCGACGGTAATTTTCGGGTCAATCGGGTCAAACCCGAAACCCGACAAACTGGAACTATTCTATCCGAAACCCGACCCTATTTATGAATCGGGTGTTGCCTTAAATGCCACATGGCGAAGCAAAGACCCTTAGATGGGTTAACTTATTTGATTTCAACCGTTAGATCAAATTGATGATGTCATCAAACACTATTTTCATTTTACACCATTTTACAAAACATAATTACATTATCTCTTTAATTTCAATCTCTACTTAAATAAAAATAAAATTCCAATTTACTTAAAAAAAATTCACTCAATTTGAACTATGATTTACATTATTTTTATTTAAAATCTCCTAATAAAAAATATTAAAACATGTATATAAACGTAAAAGTGTTTATGTTATTATAACTATAAACAACATGTGTATAAACGTAAAGGTATATATATGTTATTATACGTATAACATTGTCTTTTTATAATAACCTAAAATCTACATAAACATAAATTTACAATTTAATTTTTATTTTTTTCCGCGCTATCGCGGAACAATAATCTAGTATATATATATATATATATATATATATATGATCCCACTTTATTCACTCTACGTGTCTTGTTTTTATTGCCCATTTTATATCATTTCCAAGTTTCCATTTCTTGACCATATGTCATTTTGACATTGACATGAAATCTTTAATTGTAATAAAGTAATGAATCAAGATTATAGAACCATATAATAATGACATATCTTACATCCAATAAACTCGTATTTATTTATAACCCAATTAGACGGAAGAGGTTAAACTAAAGAAGCTAAGGTAAAACAATATATCATGGTTTTCTTTTCGAACACCAATCGTCTTTGGTTGCCAACTTTTAAGGACGGAAAATACCATGTTACGTTCATATATCTTTTCTCAATAGGGTCATTGTAATTATAACTAATCTTGAATTAGAAGTTATAACAACCTATCTACTAACCCAATCATGTTACCCAACACTTCATTCAAAAGTTACCAAACTCACCCTTTTCTAGAAGATGTTGAATAATGCAAGAAAACATTCACAACTTAGTTATAGTACAATATAGTCTCACAATGACAAACGAAGAAGGCCCCAAAGATGTATGTATGAAACTAAACTTTGTTAGTCGCCGAGAGGTTTAAAACCCTAGCTTAACTACCCACGAGTTAAATATGTATCAAGGTTCTAACTAACATGTTATTAAAATTTACATAATCTTTATCTAATGACCCTGTATGATCATATCATAAAGCATAACGTAACATACCTTGCCCCATCTTTCAGTTTCAATTACACAAATTGTTTTCGTTGTTTGAGTTCCAAATCTGCTATATTCTAACGAACACAAAAACCGTCATTATACTTTCATCTCTATAGTCATTACATACTTAGGTCATCGTAATCATGTGAATTACATAATTTCTATGCAACTTTAGATAAAGTACTTAACATAGATGTCAATAACGTTTGAGATGAAAAAAATTTATGTCTTGTAATCCATTTATCACTATAATTTAAGGGAAATTGTACAAATCATATCATTATCGATATATTAATATATAATCATATAACTAACAAAGCCTTTTAGATATCACCTACTTTTAACCACAAATGTATGAAACCAAATCCCACAAGCTAAGAATTTATATTATCCATTCTAATACATAAAACATTATCTTAATGACAAGTGTCCATGCCAAGTAGTTGTGTCTTCCAAACCATTTTATGCCACATTATCAAACTTATGTTAAAGAAATTTGTCAACCCAAAATGCCACGTACACTCTTGCAAACCAACCAAATAACTACAATACACCTTTTTAACAATAATAACGAGAGAAAAAGGTTTATTGAAAAGTATATCTTAGCCCATCTCATCATTCAAGGGACCTATGTCTGTAAATTATCCACACTGAGAGAGTCTCAAACTTTCGAGACCTCCTACAGATAGGCAACATGCTATAACCACTTGGACAAGACTAGTGGTCAATATATATATATATATATATATATATATATATATATATATATATATATATATATATATATATATATATATATATATATATATATATATATATATATATATATATATATACTCAAATACAAACAAACCAAAAAAAAAAAATACAACAATTCCTTCACACTTTCTTTCTTCTCAAGAAAACAAGAAATGGAGTGGACTAGAGGTCATGTTCTTGGTTGTGGTTCCACAGTCACAGCCACCGTCACCACCGTTACCTCAACTTCTGACAACTAGATAATCATGATCAATCTAATCTAATATATGAATGAATCTCTAGATTTGTTAGTGTAGATATTTATAATAGAACATTCTATATGTTCGGACTCTATATTCTTCGATCACCTTTTATAATGTCCTATTTGTGAAGGATCTTCTTGAAACTTCTTTACTTGCGTAAACCTCAAACTACGCCGAGTTCTACAAAGGAATGACCACGCTTAAGTTTAAATATAGGGTAAGGTTCTTAGGCGAAAATACATTAGGACCATTTTTGTAACCAAAAAGATTTGGTGGGATGCTAAGGATCAAAAAGTGTACACAAAAATTGCAATTGCACAACCTCCACATGCCTATAATTACATCATCAAGAAATGTGGCAAAATGTAACACGTTTACATTACAATTTTCAAAACGTGGTTTATAACGTATATACTTGGTCAAACTTTATTCACTCTAACTACTATGAACTATCACTACGTGTCTTATTTCTATTTCATGTATTTGCGCATTTTAAATTATTTCCATTTCTTAACCATATGTCATTATGACATTGACATGATAACAATTTATTTTTATAGCAAGTTATGTTCAAATATTTTTAAATTATGTCACAATACACTTCACTTTCAAGTTACCAAAACCAACATTTTTCTAGATGATGTTAAGGGATGCTAAAAACACCATCACAATACACAACACGAGTCAAATATGTTGTTATAATTGCTCGTGGTGTCGACAACATGGCCTCACATAATAATAGATCCCCCACAGATGAGCGAATGAAATCAACCTTTGGTAGTATCTGTCGAGTTTAATAGCCTAGTTAGACACCCACACGAGTTCCATATGCACCAAAATCCAGTGCGCATTTTATTGATGGTAGAATTTGATCGACAAGCTCGTTGATTTGTTTTATTGCAATGGATTTTAGTTAGAAGTAGGACAAAAGTTAATTACACATTTAATATATTTGAATAAACATACTTATTTTGACTTGAAACATAACCCTTTGAAGAGTGTATACCTCATGACGTCATTTTTGGACAAATTACTCAAAGTTAGAGAGTATATTCTACCAAAAAGTCGAATAATTGTTAAATAGTAAAATTTTTAATAAATTGGAATACTTATATCAAGCACTTTAGTAGTTCAACACTTCAACCCACTACTCCAAACCTTCTCTTACTTTGCCACATAAACCCACAAAATCTTTGGATTTCAAAGTCAACAAACACAAGTACAAAATAAGGCATCTAACCCTAAATTTTGGGTTTAGTTTCAGACTCTTATCTTTCAAGATTTATATATACCCTTATGACGTTGATGACACTACAATATCACATCATAGGGCATATTGAAGGATACCTTATTCCATCTCTTCGGTTTCAATCATACTACCGTTTTACAGATTACGTACTAAAACTAAATTTGCATTCATACGGGAAGTGACATATGAAATGCGTGTCTTTTGTTAATTCGTTATAAAGACACGCATTCGCAATATTTGGCACAAAAAATAAATACGATTGAACTTATTAAAATCACTTTTAATTTTTAAAATAAAACTTCTTATCAGTTAAATAATTAGAACAAGTGTCCATATGATATAACTTATAGAGTTAATTACATAAATGGTCTCTATGCTTGTATCGAAAAAGCGGGTTCAATCCTTAGGTCTCAAATCATATGGGTTCAGTCTCTCTCACGCTAGTTTGGCTACACGGTTGGTCCCTCATTAACTTAAAATGACCGAAATGTCCTTTTAACTCTTTAATATCCATTTAAATTTGTATTTTTGTATTTTATCCGGATTATATTTTGATACATTTTTGTAGTATGCCAAAACATTATAAGTTTGATTTATATTTATGATTATGATGTGTTTCGTTATAGTAACTGTTGTAACCTTGACTTCTTATGCCTTTTAACTATACACCTCATGTTTCCGGTTTAAACGGGATGTGAAACAAAAAACTAACACACAAAATTGTAAAATAAATTTCCACAAGTTAGGGATTATGTTTGTAATGACAAGTGTTTATGCCACGTATATGCCGTCTTGGCCTGCCCAAAAGTTATCATTCTCTACCTATATTATGCCACCTAGACACTTGCTAACCAACTACATAACTACATATTTTCAACAACAAAACTACAAACCATTGTACACACTCCACTATATATATATATATATATATAAACATAATCACCCAAAATAATAACCAACAAAAAAAATACAAACAATTTCACAACAATTCTTTCACACTTTGTTTCTTTTTCAAGAAAACCAAACATGGAGTGGACTAGAGGTCATGTTCTTGGCCGTGGTTCTTCCGCCACCGTCTCAACCGCTACATCAACCTCTGGCGACGTTTTTGCTGTCAAATCCGTTAACTTTTCACAATCCGAGATGTTGAAACGGGAACAACATTTTTTGTCAATGTTAGAAAGTCCTTATGTGGTGAGTTTCAAAGGGTGTGACATTAGTACAGAAGATAACAAAATGATGTATAATGTTCACATGGAGTATATGTCTGGCGGTTCGATCATTGATATAATAAATCGAAGAAATGGTGAAGGGTTAACCAATTTAGAAATTGTGAATTACACAAGAGATATAGTTCGAGGGTTGGAGTATATTCATTCTAGTGGTGTAGTGCATTGCGACATTAAAGGTCGTAATATTATGATTAATAAAGATGGTGCTAAGATTGGAGATTTTGGATGTGCGAAATGGGTTGATCAGGTGTGCCCGACATCTGGGACACCAATGTTCATGGCGCCTGAAGTTGCACGAGGCGAAGAACAAGGGTTTGCAGCGGATATATGGGCACTTGGTTGTACAATAATTGAAATGGCAACGGGTTGTTCACCATGGTTAAACATGAAAAACCCGGTTTCAGTTCTTTATAAAATCGCATTTTCTGGGGAAACCCCGGAAATCCCAGATGAATTATCTGATCAAGTAAAAGACTTTGTTAACAAGTGTTTAATTCGTG
The DNA here is from genome assembly GCA_910822075.1 of Senecio squalidus. Classification (NCBI taxonomy): domain Eukaryota; kingdom Viridiplantae; phylum Streptophyta; class Magnoliopsida; order Asterales; family Asteraceae; genus Senecio; species Senecio squalidus. The sequence continues at coordinate 4,079,841 of CAJVGC010000060.1, forward strand.
ATCCAAGACAACGTTGGACCGCGAAAGAGCTACTTAACCATCCTTATATCCAACAATTCGACGATAATTCAAAGGAAACAATTTGTGAAAAAATGATCACAAATTCTCCAACAAGTATACTTGATCAAGACGTGTGGGATTCGATTAACGAGTCGTCGTCTTTTTCGTGCACGGGTAATGAGTTTGATCAATCAAATTTTGTATCAAACTCATTGAGGCAAAGAATCAAACAGTTGGCGTGCAACTCCGAGATGATGCCAAATTGGAAAATTGAAAAAGAGGAAACTGAATGGATTACAATTAGATCGAATGAAGCAAATAGTGGGGCGGTGACAGGTGGCGTAGTGGCGGTGGTGGATTGCGCCATGAATGGTGGTGAAGAAGAAGATGATGAGTTGTATTTAGATACTACCAAAGTTTGTTATACACCAATAGTTGTAAAACAAGTAGATGATTTAAATTTGTGTAATCTATTTACTATAACTTCATTTTTAGTTTATTTCGGTATTGTTTATTATTATAGTTTCAAAATACACGGTGTTATAATCTCGTTCTAGTATCACAAGAATATCATAACACACGCCATACGAAATTAGGGATAGCTCAGTGCTTTAAAATAATGGTTTGATAGAGGATTGACGAATGTTTCATCTGCACCTGTATCACATATCTAAAATAATAAGTTGAACTGTTCGAGCTCGACTTGTTATTAATTTTGAGTCAAGCCTATACATGAGCATAAATTGAAGCTCTGGTATAACATGGACATTATAACACACGCCATAGGAAATTAGGTATGGCTCGATGCTCTAAAATAATTGTATGATAGAGAATTGACGAATATTTCGTTTGAACCCATGTTGCGTACCTAAAATAATAAGTCGAGCTTGACTTGTTAATTGACTTTGAGTCGAGCCTATACAGGCTTAAACGGAGTTTGGTATAAATTGGAGCTCGAATTGAAGCTTCCTACATTTACTCTTGAGCCTAAAACGTAACTTAAATGAGCATGGTTTATATAATATATGTTATAAATATTATAATGTAGCTATATTAATTGAAAAATAATTTATAAAAATAAAGAATTTATGTTGTGTTCTCGAATTGATTTTTAAAGAAAAGAAAAGAATGAAAGAGAACGAAATAGAAGAGAATGAATATATTTTTTTTTCCTTTCTTTTCTTTTCCTTCTTTTCTTTTCCTTTCTTTTCCATTCTTAAATTTTATTTAAGAATACAACCTATTTAGAATCCTTTTTCTTCCTTCCATTCTTCTCCAGAAAAAACTCGAAAATATAGCGGTAGTGTTTTTTTGAAAAATGGATTTTGTTAATCAGAGTACATGTTTTAATTTCTTTACATTAGTAAATAAATAAAAATCACTCATTCATTTACAAGATTCATTCTATATTAATAAAAATTCAATTAAATTATATATGTAATAATTTAATAAACACAATTAATATAAATATTCTAGCAAATCACATAAAATGATTATAATTATATTGATGTACCTAAATGGGTTTTAATTACATATAAAAGTTTGAAATATTACATATTTATCAAAACTAGCCGTGACTAAGACGAACTTGAGTCTCTAATTTTACCCACCAGTGACTTTACGTATAAATGTTACGACATGTCATACTCGAGTTTCTCTAGTTTAGTTTGATCTCCCTACAAACTCAAACGTACTTCCCGTTCGACTCGTTTTCAACCAAACCTACATAATCATGATTCATCACAAGTGGTGCAAAATGTAACACGATTAGATTACAATTTAAAAACGTGTTTATGATGAATGTCATGGTCCTACCTCATTTACCCAAACTACCAACACTACGTGTCTTATATCCCAATCATATATTTGATCCTTTTTCTTATAAATAATTTCTCATAATGATATTGACATTATACCATAAATTGTAATAACAAAATGTATACATTTAATGTGTTTATATTTTATTGGTTACTTAAACTCGTTTTATGATTTTCATTGGTTACTTTGAAATTAGACGAATAATATTGAACCTACTCGAGAAGTTATGATTGATAGGACATATGTCATGGTCTATTTTCTTCAACCACTTAACTTTTTCGTGTTAAACGTTGTTCGCCTTTGATTAACATCTTTGAGTTGATAAACGGAAAACATGTTCTACCTACTTTTTAGGGAAAATGCACTGTGTAGTCATCTAACTATCCAAAAAAATTCATCTAGGTCATTCTACAAATATTTTGTTTAAATACATCATTTCAGTTGAATAAAAATTTTAAATTATAACCTTAACTTCAAAAACCCGTTCAATTCGATAAGTTTATTTACCTGCTACCTTTTGTTAACCGACACGTCATTTGTTTTAACCTTATCCTTCTCAAAGTTATAAAAGTCAGCTATGGTTTCCCAAATTTCACACACACACATAACGGTGTATCAGTGTGTAACAATAATCAAATTTCTGACAAATTGAATTCCTTAATTAGGAGGATTAGCTGAAGAAGTGAATGAAACGATTCTACATTCGGCGCGTTTATTCCGTTTGGAGACATTAAGGATGTGAAAACGCCGTTAGATCAGGCGACGCAGAAGCACATGTCGTTTGGATTTGAGATGTTTTTGGAACGAAAAGATGCGGTGGCGGCGATGGGATTCTGGGGACTGTTGGAGGTGGCATCGATGACAATCTTAATCTTTTTTTTTTTAATTGTAGCATGCGGCGGCGGCGATGGCATTGATGATAAGTGCAGTCGGAGCATCCATGGCTACCGACTATCTTAATCTCTTTTTTTTTTTTGCTGGGATATATGAATCTGAATCCATTTTGGACAACCCAATCTTCACCAGTGACTTATGGATTTTCAGTTTCCGGGTTTTAGTTTCGTTCCTCCGATTTGATGGCGGGGCTGCGTATATCAAATTTGTTGAAATTTTGTCGAGATTTTTGGAAATTTGTAACATCCCGGTTTTCAGAAATCTAAATATTTCGTAAGTATGTATTTGTTTATAAAATAAATGTTTTATATTTGTGTTATTTGAGAAGTTTTATAAGTAAAGGACTAGAATTGTAAGAAAGATAGTTGATATTAGTTAGAAAAGGACTTAATTAGTAATAATTCTAGTGATGGTAGTAAATTAGAAAGATTTGAGAAATAGAGGGACTAAAAGTGTAAATTTCGAAAATATGATGAGTAAGCTTATGAGGTGTCATGTGCAGAAATTTGTAGGTGTTTTGATATGTGTTGTGTGTGTGTTCTTGAGAGATAAGCAAGGAAAAGTGTTAAAAATTACTCAAATTGTATTAGATTAGTGAAGATAATAATAAGGAATCAAGAATAGAAGATAGAGCACTCTAGCTAATTTGATATTGGAGTGAAGAAGGTAAATTTATATATGTCCTTGTTATTATTTGATGAATTTGAGTTTATATTATGTGTTATAATATCAATTGAATGTTTAATTGAAGAGTAGAAATGCTTAATTGGTAAAAATTAGGTTTTTTATAAATTGGGGATAATCTTGGAAATTGTTAATTTAAACATATGTGTATGTTAATTAATGTTAGAATTGTATGTTTTAGTTTTATGAAGAAGATAGAATATGGTGTTATGATTTCACTAGTTGGTGTTACCAAATGGGTCAAATGACCCAAGGAGTGGCAATGGGTAGAAGGATGTTAAGGAAAGAAAGAATTTATACATTTTTATGTGTGTAAATGGTAGATGGTAATTAGAATGTTTTTATGTAAGTCTAAAGCCTAACGGGTCAAAAGACCCTAATAATGGCACGTTGGATAGAAAATAAATAAACAAGATAATGTTAGATTTTGAAGAGAATGTATGATAAAGTTGTTAGTTATGTTGTTACGAGTATTGAAGTTTTAGTATTTTGACCTTGTAACTCAGATTTGAAAGATAAAGGCAAGGGGAAAGCAACGTAAAGATAGTAAAAGTAATTCGACATCAAGGTGAGTATACTAGACTCATTTTCTTATTGATTTAGTGTTTGAAGTTTGCATTAGTGGATTAAAGATTTGTTAGGTAAGTTATTTCAAGTTATAGTTGGTATAGTTAGCGGAAATAAGGTTTAAAGTGGAGTAAACTAACATGTAAGTGCAGAAAATGTTTGAAAACGAAAATCAGCCAGAATGAGCCCGAATGCTTCGCCTGTTGTTTAAATGGCGAGGCATTCGCCCGAATGCGTCGGCGAATGCGTCGCCTGTTGTTTGAATGGCGAGGCATTCGCCCGAATGCGTCGCCTGTTGTTTGAATGGCGAGGCATTCGGAGCCCAGCGGCGAATGCGTTGATTTGTCATGTTGAATGCGTCGCCTATGCCCCTAGGCCAGTTTTTAGTGTATTTTAAGGTAGTTTAAGTAGAGAAATGATATATTAACTTATTATTATGATAGAGAAGAATGGAGAAGACATTTATGTGTCAAGGAGAAGTAGAATCGACTTTCATTAGTCGAGAAAGAGTAGAGTTAGCTATAATTCTATACCGCGAGGATATGTAGAAAGACTTTGAATAGTCTTGGAGATGTATCACCATGTTAATAAGTATACTCACTAGCTTAATGCTAATGTAAATTATTGATTGTTATGTTTGTAGGTAAAAAGGATCTCGAATTTGCAAGGCAAGTAAAGGAGGAATGAATGGGGACCTAGAAAAGAAGTTAAATCTTTTGTAACGAGCTTCCGCTCTAAACATGTTAAAATCTTATTTTAGTAGAAGTAAACAATAACTTCCATTTTGGTTAAACATTGTATATATTGTAAAATGTTTTTCGTTATAAAAAAAAAAAATTTAGTGTGTTTTAGATCCAAGTGTTACAAGTTGGTATCAGAGCCTTGGCTTGTGTGAGTTGAGTATCTCGGTTGATACTTAAACCCAAGCTGAGGCTTTGTAAGGGGGGAAGAAGCTTGCCTTGCGGAAGAGATAAGAGTAAGAAAGATTAATTGTAGAGAAAGAGTTATTTGCCTTAGTCTTAATTATGCGTTGATGGTATTGGATGTACAAGAGTAAATATGCTTAAAATTAACGTCTGGCCAACGCTAATTTTGGACATATTATGTGTATCCAATATAATTGAAGCATGTTAAGGACAAGGGACAAAGAAAGTTAGAAAGTATATATATATGACGTATGAACTATAATTGTGTATAGATTATAGTTTTATATGTCATTATTAACTGAATTTAATTTCAGTTTGTAGAAAATGGAAGAAGAAGGTAGCCATCATGATGATGGTCACAAGGAAGTAGATATGCAAACGATTGTGGCTAAGGAGATTAGCCAAGCCTTTGAGAAAGCAATACCGTTTATTATTAAACGGGTGAGAGATGATGTAGTAGAGATTATTGATGAGAAGATAGACCGCGTGCTCGCGGAGAAAGAATTGAAGCAGAAAGAGAAAGAAGATTCAGGAAGTGAGGGTGATCATTATGATCACCAAGAAGAACTCCCAGAAAGTTATAAGAAAGGGTGTACGTATAAAGATTTCGCAAGTTGTAATCCACCACTCTTTCTTGGAGAGATTGATCCCATTGTTAGTATGCGGTGGGAGGGTGCATTCTTAACTTGCAAATGTGCGGATAGGGATAAGGTGATTTATGCATCAAACCTACTCCGAAATCAGGCTAAGAGTTGGTGGGAATCTATGGTGAGATTATTCCCTGCTCAAGGGATTGTGAAGATGGCGTGGGGAGATTTTAAGAAGAAATTCATGGAGTATTATTGTCCACCTTCAGCAGTGACCAAAATTACCCGGGAGTTTTTGTCGTTACAACAAGGAAGTAAGACTGTAAATGAGATTACCAATGAATTTGAATTTCTGGATAGAGCGGGATTTTGTCCAGAATATGTGATAAGCGAACGGATGAAGATGGATCGTTATATGTGTTGTTTGAATCCCGATATTAGAGAGCATGTTTCCACTAATAATCCTCAGACTTTTGAGGACATGGTTGAAGCGGCTAGAAGGAGAGAGTTAGAACTTGCAAATAGAGCTGAAGAAGAGAATAAGAAACGCAAAGTGGAGTATGTGCAAGAACCGTATAAGAAGCAACGATATGAACAAAAGGGTAGAAATTCGGGAAGAAGATTTGAAAAGAAAGAGTCAACAAGAAAAGATAATGGTTGTAGAAAGTGTGGTAAGAATCATTCGGGAGAATGTAAATTCGGGCAAATGGGTTGCTATACGTGTGGAAAACCGGGTCACATTAGTAGTGAATGTCCTAATCCAATAAAGATTTGTTATTATTGTAAGGACCCGGGGCATATTAAAAGTGAATGCCCAAAGTTGCCGCAGAATCAGAAGATGTTGGTGGGACCGAAAGCTCCTTTGCTTCTTGAAGGAGGAGGTAGTGGAAAGAAAGCTGAAGATAATAAAGGTCGTGGTCGTGCCTTTCAAATCACAACCGCAGAAGCAAAAGAATCGACTGATGTCGTTTCAGGTATTTTCATTGTAAACTCTCAACCTGCTTATGTGTTGTTTGATTCGGGAGCGAGTAGATCTTTTGTATCAAGTAGTTTTTGTAAGAAGTTTTCTAAACCCCTTAGTAAGCTAGAATATCCCTTAGAAGTAGAAGTGGCGGATAATCGAATTGTTCTTGTGTCAGATATTTACCGTGATAATCAATTAGAGATAGAATCAACAAAATTTACGATAGATTTGATTCCAATGGTCATGGGAGAGTTTGATGTTATAGTTGGTATGGATTGGTTAGAAAAGAATAATGCTATCATCTTATGTAAGATTAAAATTATTAAAGTTACTGATTTAGAAGGAAAAGAAATTGTTATTTATGGGGAGAAAAAGAGTGGTGAAGTTTTGGTTTGTTCCTTAATGAAAGCAAGAAGATATATGTCCCGAGGTTGTCAAGCATACCTTGCGTATGTGATAGACAAAAAGAAAGATAAGAAAAAATTAAAAGAAGTAGATGTAGTAAATGAATATGTAGATGTATTTCCCGAAGATCTTCCGGGTTTGCCGCCAGAAAGAGAAGTAGAATTTAGAATAGAATTGATTCCCGGTGCTGCACCTGTAGCAAAAGCTCCATATAGATTAGCTCCGGCCGAAATGAAAGAATTAATGAGTCAATTACAAGAATTGTTAGACAAGGGTTTTATCCGCCCTAGTTCTTCTCCGTGGGGTGCACCGATTTTATTTGTGAGAAAGAAGGATGGTAGTATGCGTATGTGTATAGATTATCGAGAACTTAATAAATTAACAGTCAAGAATAAATACCCGTTACCGAGGATAGATGATTTGTTTGATCAGTTACAAGGAGCGAAATTCTTCTCAAAGATAGATTTAAGGTCGGGTTACCATCAGTTGAAAGTAAAGGAAGAAGATGTATCGAAAACAGCTTTTCGCACGAGGTATGGTCATTATGAATTTTTGGTTATGCCTTTCGGTTTAACTAATGCCCCCGCTGCTTTTATGGATTTGATGAATAGAGTTTGCAGAACGATGTTAGATAAATCAGTTATAGTCTTTATTGATGATATTTTAATATATTCGAAGAGTAAAGAAGAACATGCGGATCATCTACGACAATTGTTGGAGATTCTTAGACGAGAAAGATTATATGCGAAATTTTCTAAATGTGAATTTTGGTTAGAAGAAGTCCAATTTTTGGGCCATGTGGTAAATGCAGAAGGTATAAAAGTAGATCCGGCGAAAATTGAAGCAATTGTCAAGTGGAATTCTCCGAGAAATGTGAAGGAAATCCGTAGTTTTCTTGGTCTTGCGGGGTATTATCGAAGATTTATTCAAGATTTTTCTAAAATAGCTTCGAGTTTAACCGAGTTAACTAGAAAGAATAAGAAGTTTGAATGGAAAGAAGAACAAGAAGAAGCATTTCAAATTTTAAAGAAGAAATTAAGTGAAGCACCGGTGTTAGTTTTACCGGATGGAACAAAAGATTTGGTAGTTTATAGTGATGCTTCGTATACCGGTTTAGGATGTGTTTTGATGCAACATGGAAGGGTTATTGCTTATGCTTCGAGACAATTGAAAGAAAATGAAAAGAAATACCCGGTACGAGATTTGGAGTTAGCGGCGGTTGTGTTTGCATTAAAGATATGGAGGCATTACCTCTATGGGGAAAGATGTACAATTTACACGGATCATAAAAGTTTGCAATACTTCTTTACTCAAAATGATCTTAGTATGAGACAACGTAGATGGCTAGATTTGGTGAAAGATTACGATTGTGATATACGATACCACCCCGGAAAAGCAAATGTTGTTGCGGATGCATTGAGTAGAAAGAGTTCACAACCGGAAATGAAACTTTACTCCTTAGCTTTGATTATTAATGCTAATTTCTTTGATTCGGTTAAAGAAGCTCAATTAGAAGCAATTAAAGAGGAGAATTGGAAGAGAGAAAGAATTGTGGGTCAAGTGCAAAACTTAATGGAAGATAGCCGAGGTTTAAAGACTAGATTTGGAAGAATTTGGATTCCTAACACATCGGATTGTAAGAAAGTTTTACTAGACGGAGCTCATAAGTCAAAATATTCTATTCATCCCGGTAGTACGAAAATGTATAGAGATCTTAAAGAAGATTATTGGTGGCCGGGTATGAAAAGAGATATCGTGAAATATGTAGAAAAATGTTTAACATGTTTACAAGTTAAAGCAGAACACCAAAAGCCTTATGGAAAGATGCAACCGTTGGAAATACCGGTATGGAAGTGGGAGAATATTACTATGGATTTGGTAACGAAATTGCCAAAGTCTAAAAGAAAGAATGATGCTATTTGGGTGATTGTAGATAGATTAACGAAGAGTGCTCATTTCTTACCAATTAAAGAAGCTATTTCTTCGGATAAAATGGCAGAAATATTTTTGAAGGAGATTGTAGTGAGACATGGAGTTCCAATTTCGATAGTTTCGGATAGAGATACACGTTTTACTTCTCACTTTTGGAGGGGCTTTCAAGAAGAATTAGGGGTGAAACTCAATATTAGCACGGCTTACCATCCTCAAACCGATGGGCAAAGTGAAAGAACAATTCAAACATTGGTCGATTTACTCCGTGCATGTGTAATAGATTTTGGAGGTAATTGGGATGATCATTTACCGTTAGTAGAATTTTCTTACAACAATAGCTATCAAGCGAGTATAGATTGTGCACCTTATACAATGTTGTATGGACGAAAATGTAGAACGCCAATATGTTGGGGTGAGATTGGACAACGAGAATTGGGAGAAAAAGAAATAGTGCAAATTACAGCGGAGAAGATAGATCAAATAAGAGAAAGACTTAAGATGGCTCAAGATCGACAAAAGAGTTATGCCGATAAAAGGAGAAGACCGATAGAATTTGAAGTTGGTGATTTTGTGATGTTGAAAGTTTCCCCATGGAAAGGAGTGATCCGATTTAGAAAGAGAGGAAAATTAAGTCCAAGATTTATTGGGCCATTTAAAATTTTGGAGAAAATCGGAAAAGTTGCTTATCGATTAGAATTACCCGAAGTTTTAAGTAAGATACATCCTACATTTCATGTGTCAAATTTAAGAAAGTGTCTTGCGGATGAAACAACATTTGTTCCACTAGATGATATAGAAATCAATGAAAAGTTAAATTATGTAGAAGAACCGGTAGCCATTCTCGATCGGAAAATAAAACAACTTAGAAATAAACAAATTAGTATGGTTAAGGTTCAATGGAAGCATAGAAAGGGGTCGGAATTTACTTGGGAGCCGGAGAATGAAATGAAGAAGTTTTATCCCAAGTTATTCGAAGAATAGATTTCGAGGACGAAATCTTTAGAAGGAGGGAAGATTTGTAACATCCCGGTTTTCAGAAATCTAAATATTTCGTAAGTATGTATTTGTTTATAAAATAAATGTTTTATATTTGTGTTATTTGAGAAGTTTTATAAGTAAAGGACTAGAATTGTAAGAAAGATAGTTGATATTAGTTAGAAAAGGACTTAATTAGTAATAATTCTAGTGATGGTAGTAAATTAGAAAGATTTGAGAAATAGAGGGACTAAAAGTGTAAATTTCGAAAATATGATGAGTAAGCTTATGAGGTGTCATGTGCAGAAATTTGTAGGTGTTTTGATATGTGTTGTGTGTGTGTTCTTGAGAGATAAGCAAGGAAAAGTGTTAAAAATTACTCAAATTGTATTAGATTAGTGAAGATAATAATAAGGAATCAAGAATAGAAGATAGAGCACTCTAGCTAATTTGATATTGGAGTGAAGAAGGTAAATTTATATATGTCCTTGTTATTATTTGATGAATTTGAGTTTATATTATGTGTTATAATATCAATTGAATGTTTAATTGAAGAGTAGAAATGCTTAATTGGTAAAAATTAGGTTTTTTATAAATTGGGGATAATCTTGGAAATTGTTAATTTAAACATATGTGTATGTTAATTTAATGTTAGAATTGTATGTTTTAGTTTTATGAAGAAGATAGAATATGGTGTTATGATTTCACTAGTTGGTGTTACCAAATGGGTCAAATGACCCAAGGAGTGGCAATGGGTAGAAGGATGTTAAGGAAAGAAAGAATTTATACATTTTTATGTGTGTAAATGGTAGATGGTAATTAGAATGTTTTTATGTAAGTCTAAAGCCTAACGGGTCAAAAGACCCTAATAATGGCACGTTGGATAGAAAATAAATAAACAAGATAATGTTTAGATTTTGAAGAGAATGTATGATAAAGTTGTTAGTTATGTTGTTACGAGTATTGAAGTTTTAGTATTTTGACCTTGTAACTCAGATTTGAAAGATAAAGGCAAGGGGAAAGCAACGTAAAGATAGTAAAAGTAATTCGACATCAAGGTGAGTATACTAGACTCATTTTCTTATTGATTTAGTGTTTGAAGTTTGCATTAGTGGATTAAAGATTTGTTAGGTAAGTTATTTCAAGTTATAGTTGGTATAGTTAGCGGAAATAAAGTTTAAAGTGGAGTAAACTAACATGTAAGTGCAGAAAATGTTTGAAAACGAAAATCAGCCAGAATGAGCCCGAATGCTTCGCCTGTTGTTTAAATGGCGAGGCATTCGCCCGAATGCGTCGGCGAATGCGTCGCCTGTTGTTTGAATGGCGAGGCATTCGCCCGAATGCGTCGCCTGTTGTTTGAATGGCGAGGCATTCGGAGCCCAGCGGCGAATGCGTTGATTTGTCATGTTGAATGCGTCGCCTATGCCCCTAGGCCAGTTTTTAGTGTATTTTAAGGTAGTTTAAGTAGAGAAATGATATATTAACTTATTATTATGATAGAGAAGAATGGAGAAGACATTTATGTGTCAAGGAGAAGTAGAATCGACTTTCATTAGTCGAGAAAGAGTAGAGTTAGCTATAATTCTATACCGCGAGGATATGTAGAAAGACTTTGAATAGTCTTGGAGATGTATCACCATGTTAATAAGTATACTCACTAGCTTAATGCTAATGTAAATTATTGATTGTTATGTTTGTAGGTAAAAAGGATCTCGAATTTGCAAGGCAAGTAAAGGAGGAATGAATGGGGACCTAGAAAAGAAGTTAAATCTTTTGTAACGAGCTTCCGCTCTAAACATGTTAAAATCTTATTTTAGTAGAAGTAAACAATAACTTCCATTTTGGTTAAACATTGTATATATTGTAAAATGTTTTTCGTTATAAAAAAAAAAAATTTAGTGTGTTTTAGATCCAAGTGTTACAAAATTGATGACTGAATTGTGAATTTATGGAGATTAATTGAAGGAATTTGATTGGAATTGGAAGAATTTGAGATGAAAAAGAAAAAATTAGGAATCAAAATTAGAAAATGAAGCTGAGATTTTGATAGAGTAAATTAGGAGAGAGAGAGAGAGAGAGAATAAGTGGATGGTGATGTCATCGGTTTTTTCACCGGGAGAATGAGTAATAATGTTTTAATTAGAAGGTTTATTCAACTAAAATGATGTATTTAAACAAAATATTTGTACAATGACCTAGATGAAATTTTTTGGAAAGTACGATGACTACAAAGTGCATTTTCCCTACTTTTTATTACCCAATTTTTGTAATTCATCGTAGTAGTAGTCCTTTTGGTTATCAAATTCTTGGTTAATCACAGATCAAATTTTGTGGTCAATAATGAAAGCAACACTTACAATGTTGATAATTTGATATAATTGATGAACATAACCTTAGGGTTTTGTAGGTTACTTCTTTCTTAGATATTGATATTCTGATAGTGGCTTGAGAAGGTTTCTCATAACGAACGTCGTTCATTGTAGGGTACACATGTCATCGTGTTTGTTTTGTCGAGTATTTTGTGGCTAGAGTTTCTTATGGGTCTTGTCCTGGTTTTTTTTTTTAGAAACTCAAATATTTAACCGTATACATCATATAAATTCTTATTAGTCCCTAATAAGACTTGAATCGACATCATTTTAGTTTAAAATAGTCTAGTAACTTTTATGTAACATGGTTTAGTCGGGCACGATTTTGAGAGTGTGCAAGAGGTACTACCCCAATAGACCCCAAATTTTTTCAATGTTTTTAGGACCCCGAAATGTCGAGAAAAATAATTAATATTATATAAATATATATTTTAAAAACGCCATTATTTTACAAAAATTCTCTTGTATCGTGGTAGAGCCGCTATTGCTTTTGTTTCAGCACAATGCTTGTTCGAGTCTTGTCCCATGCATAAATATTTTATTTCATTTGGTTTATATGTGTATACTTTGAATCAGGGGCGAATTTAGGCATGGGCCAGGCAGGTCCGCGGAATTACCTTAATTTTAAAAAACATTTAGAAACGATGTCGAAATTTTTTAAAGGACCTGGCTAAAAATATTCGAAGGACCTGGATAAAATCTTTGGTTTACATATATATTACAAAATAATGATCTTGCCTGGGTGGTTTTTCAACTTTATGTAACAACTACAGATTTTGGTGACCAGGGTTCAAGTCTTGCCAAGCCTCTTTTTTCAAATTTTGATTTTAAACTGAAACTAGTACATATTCCCTTTTATTTATATATAAATACATTTTAACCCTTCACATTATATATGTCTAGAAGAAAAAAAAAATGCTCCTGTTAGTAATTAATAACACTATGAGGTTAATTTTTTGGATATTCGAAGAAAATATATATTTTAGATTACAATCGTTAAAATTAGTCAAATAAATATTTTACTTTACCATAGTAGCGAATGCCTATGTGAAACATGAAAAAATAGAAAACGATGGTTTGTTTATTTCTTATTTCGATTTGTCCAATCTTTTTATCTATCGTACATTTGTATTATTGGTCAATCTGACCCGACCCGTTTTTCTCAAACCAACCCACTTTACTAAAAAAATTGAAGGACCTACCTTCAAGTTCATCCTGGGTTCGCCACTGCTTTGAATTGTGGTCAAATGACCCAAAACAAACTTAGTCGTACGACCCAAAGAAGAATATTTTGTTATGTCTTTAATAACAAAACATGAAACTATTAGAAACGTTTAGAATCCCTAATGCATGACTTCCTACCGGACTAAACTTAGTTGCTCGTGGAATCGATATTGACTCATCGCGATGCCCAAACTGTGATTTAGACCTCGAATCAGAAGAGCACTTGTTCATCTCTTGTCTGGTTTCAGTTGACCTTTGGAAGGGGATCATCAAATGGTGGAATTTATCAAACCCTTTACCCAATTCTATTTAAAAAGCTTCCGACTCAGAGAGTTCTTCGATAATACATTCTAATCACAGGAGCAGGTTTGGGGTAGCGATTCAAACTCTATTTTTGGTCTTATGGAAATACCGTAACAATATGGTTTTTAATTTGAAGAAATCGCGAAAGGATTTGCTAGGTGATGACATTCGATTATTTTCCTTTCTTTGGTTTTCAAACCGTTGTTCGAGGATGTCGATTAACTGGCTCGATTGGCTTGTCAATCCCGCTTCTATTGTGTAAGTTGCTCGCAACTATTATCTTTTCTAGCATCGTGCTAGTTTAATACAATTGATGTTCCAAAAAGAAATAGCGACACTGGAACAAAACCGTCTTTAACATCATGAAACCAAAACCTTCATTATTTTTAGATTATGGAAAACCCAGCACATTCACATGAATTACTCGTAGAGAAAGGAAGCTAAGGGTGTGGTTGGTTTGGAAAAGGGTTTACGAATTGGATTTAGGTTAGGGGTTGATGCAAGCACCCCTATCCCACCTATCTATGTATATTACATTAATTTATTACATTTTTGTTCTTTACCAATAGATAAAGATTAAATATATAGGTAATTTACTTTCTAATATTATATATATATATATATATATATATATATATATATATATATATATATATATATATATATATATATATATATATATAGATGGGTTCAAATAGGAACCACTAAATATTTGAGAACCATTAGGAACCAATATTCACCAGTGTATATACATATAATATTCATCAGCGTATATTTAATATGATATTCACCAGTGTATATACATATAATATTCATCAGTGTATATACATATAATATTCACCAGTGTATATATATATATATACATATATCTTATATACACTGGTGAATATCATATATATACACTGGTGAATATTGGTTACTAATGGTTCCTAATTATTTGTATGGTTCTCATTTGAAACCAACTCTATATATATATATTCATTTGTTTGTATTCGTGTTATCTAAAAAGAAGCTAATTAAGATATAATTATGTGGTTTATTGAATATACAATGACACTTAACGAAAACTATATCCTTATTTGCAACTTGCATGTGATAACCTAACTATATTCGGGATATTGATTAAGTTTTATTAAAATAAACACACATTACCATTTATATATATATATATATATATATATATATATATATATATATATATATATATATATATATATATATATATATAAATATTAATAAATATATTTTTCATTATTGATATATAATTTTTAATATTTATAATAACATGTCATAAAATTTGTTTTAAATTGTAACTTAATATTATATCAAAAAATTTATTAAATCTAAGAATAAGAATTTTTATTCCTAGATTTACAAAAATATAACAATAATACTAATTTTGACGTTGAAATGTTTGCCATATTATTATTATTTAGTATAAGTAATACTAATTTTGGGACGAAATAAGTATATATATATATATATATATATATATATATATATATATATATATATATATATATATATATATATATATATATATACTTTATAGGTAATGTATTTGACAAAAACTAAATGTGTTTTGCATTAAAATATAATAATTTTGACCGGACTTGAACCAAAAACCTGCCAAACATAGTTCTTACGTACACCGAATATTTTTCTCTCGTCCATTATTGGATGAAATTCCACCAATGTTTCGACCGCACGTAACGAACATACATGGTGTATTTGGCCGCAAATTAGAAGGGAGTTGCTAGAAGAGATAAGAATGTACCAAGCAGCATACGCTAAAATGTTTGGAGAACTTGAATTGCTAGAAATTTATCGAGGTATAGACCTTCCACCAGATACTATTGCAGTTCGAAGGTATTTGATGATTTTGCCGATAATGTGTTTTCTAATTTTTTTCAAGGTACAACGTAGTTTTGCTATTTTTGAGCAAATGAGAAGATACAACATGTTTTTCGCTTTGGTCTAGTCCTCTCAATTCACAACAACATTATATAGGTGTAATTGCTCGTGTACATGATGACCACTTTGTAAAAGTGGATTTGCAAGGATACTATCCGTTACCTACAACACCTCCGCAATGGAATACATATACATTTGATGCCGAATGGGAACGACGGTATAAAAATCAACAAGATATGTGCATTCAACAATGACGTCGCAATGATAAATTTTCTTTTGCAAATGTTTCTATTAAGAATATATTAAAAGTAGTTGTTTTCTCTAATTGTTCTTTTTATTATTATTATTTTGGTATAATTAATTATTTATTAAAAAATAAAATAAAAAATAAAACAAAAACAAACTAAAAAAACGAAAAAAAAACAAATTTATTATATGATTAAAATAAAAAATAAAAGAAAAATAAAAAGAACTTATTATATTAATTATAAAAAAAATAAAGAATAATATGGGCCAAACATATGTGGATTAGGTGTAAAAAAAATGTGGGTCAGAAGATGTGGACTAGAAGGTGCAAGTATATAATGCCTTTGGGTTTGGCTTTATGATAGTTATTTGGTTTTATAGGATTAATGAATGGGTTTTAAACAATTATATCAATCATTTTTAAAACCCATGTTTTCTCATCATATCTCTCTATTGTTACCCTACTTTTATTTTATTTTTATACTAAATTAATTACTAAAGATTACATCTTATTTTTAAAAATAAATATTTTATATTATTTAATATTTTATATTATCTTTTTTCCTTTCATACCTATACCAAAACCCTACACTCGTTACCTATCCCTTAACCAATCAAACACACCCTAACATCGTTACCTATCCCTTAACCAATCAAACACACCCTAACATTTTAAAGAAGAGATACAGAGAGAAATTAAGTGGGTCCATATAAAAACATGTAACCTACCAATTATGTTGGATTTTAATTCTCTAGGTTTTATTATCTAATTTCAGTCTTAGAACACATTTCAATGGGGTTTGTCCTGGGAGGTCTTGCTTCCAGCCTCCATATAAGGTTTCTTCTTAGATGAATATTAGGTGATAACTAACTTTGATATAAGGTTCGTAGGTCGCATACTGTCCAATTGGATGTCATTGTGACCCCGAATCACTAACATTGCCGTTCAAAAAAAATAAAATAAAAAAATCATAACCTTTAAACCCATTACATTAGTTGAAAACTCATTAAACCAACACATTTTAAATTTTGTTTGGTTTGATTGGATATGTAAGCCAAAATCCTACTCTATGTAAAGGTATTACCTAGTCTCTTGCATTAAGTCCGGTAGGGGACTCCTTTTACTTTTCTTTTTATTGAATCTTGTCAAGATATATTATCTTCGTCTCAAAATTGTTGTCCCCAGATATAAAAAAAAAAACACAGCTTGAGAAAAAACATAACTATTACTATTTTCTCTTTCCTTCTTTTTACAAAATAACAGTTTTATTCTTAACTATTTAATTAAGGTTTTCTATAAAATTTGAAATAATAATTTCAAATAAAAATGATATGGTAAACTTAATCAAACTTATATATCTATTTTTGGTATTAGACAATAAATTTGGGATATCCAAAAAAGAAATAATAAACTATTAATATTGAAAGAATGGAGTATTGTTCAAAAGCAAATGAACAAGACTCTTTCTTTTATTAGATACTTTAGTATAACTTTTCGTATAATTACTCCAATCCATTTCAATTTTGGTATCCATTTTAAAAATATACAAATAGGAATGTGAATTTTAAATTTAGGGCCGTCAAATATATTTGGTGTCCCTGTGTGGTAATTAAATATGAGACCTTTAAAAGTGAAAAAAGTAAAATAAATGCGGTAGAATAATTAACATCAGTTAAATTATTATAATTATCAGCCATTTTTAGTAAATGTATTGAACAAAATTAACCAATAATTAACTTTTAGGAATTTTTTAACTAATATATAATTTTAAATCAAAGTTTTATACTACAACTCATAAAATCGGATGCCCTTTAAATCTAATGGCCCTGTCCACACATGTCTAGATCCTTCGCTACCTAAATTTGGACAAATTAAAGTGAATATAACTTCTTTATATACGTACCTACTGATTTCATATGTAAATACTACAATATGAACCCATTTCAAATGTATTTATAACTTCTTATATATATGCTTACGAAGATAACTCTTTTGACATCTTCAACTTAACTCGCATTTTTCTTCGTAGCAACTTTTGATTTTTACCAGCCCATTTGATTTAAGTTTCGATAACAACTTAAGGGTTATGGTTAATGAACAATGTTTATATATTACATTTTAAATTGTTTAGATATGTCATTTTAACAAATCAAATACCTAACTTGTTGGTTAATTTATAATTATAATTAAATACTAACATATATTAACCACATTGCATACTACATAATTGGATGTCACTGTGGCCCCAGATCACTAACATAGCCGTTTAAAAGAAAAAAAAAAAAAAATCTTAATCAGCCTTTTGCTTTCATAGTTCCCTTTTTTTTGCAAGAAGCTAGTAAGAAGTTAGATAAAAATCAATATCTTACTCTACAATCTTTAACATACAAAGTTAGATTGTATCATTTCAACATTTTTGACAATTGGATTTATCTCATATCATCCCCAATAATTTACTCATGTCCCCAACATATTAATAACCCCGTTGGCATGCAATAAATTTAACCTAATTTATCAAGCATATTCATTGCTACGTAGTTGTAACTTCTAAGCCAAAAATGTCTATAAAATCCAAGTTAAAACTAGCTACATACATCAACTCATCAAGTAAAACTTTATATTGAGTTACATAGAGACATGGGGTTATATCATAGAAGAGGTTTTGCTTTACTTCTAATGATTAGCATTGTGTTTCATATGAGTGTAGTTAGTTATGGCCGTGTTGAATGTGGGCGAAAGTGTCGTGGTCGTTTAGGTGGTCGAAGAGGCGCAGGACTAGGTGGTGGTAGTGAACATGGTAGTGGTCGAAGAGTCGCAGGACTTGGTGGTGGTCTTGGTGGAGGTGGTGGAGGAGGAAGTGGTGGTGGTGGAGGTCCAGGAGGAGGTTACGGTCAAGGACAAGGGTTTGGAGCGGGAGGAGGATTTGGTGGTCTTGGAGGCATTGGAGCTGGTGGTGGTGGCGGTGGAGGTAGTGGTGGTGGTGGTGGTCCAGGAGGAGGTTTTGGTCAAGGTGGAGGGTTTGGAGCTGGAGCAGGATTTGGCGGTGCCGGAGGGATGGGAGGTGGTGGAGGAGGAGGTAGTGGTGGAGGTGGTGGACTAGGAGGGGGTTCTGGTCAAGGTGGAGGGTTTGGAGCAGGAGGTGGTGTAGGTGGAGGTGCTGCCCGAGCTATCGGTAGTGGATTAGGAAGTGGTGGCGGATTTGGTGGTGGTGCCGGAATGGGAATGGGAATGGGAATGGGCATTGGTGTGGGAGTATGAGTTGGCGGTGGCGCTGGTGGCGGTCGTCATTGATGGTGATGCTGGCGGCATCGGTGGTTAGAGAAAATATTGAGAATTACTAATCACAGACTTTGCTTTAAACCAATCCATAATTGAGAGAATGATTAAGAAATGCAGAGACAGAAAAGTGCAGCAAAACAAAATATATATTGGATTGATTCAAATGTTTTACAGCAACTAAAGTAAATATATACATATGAAACGGTACATAGAGCGGTTGTAACTTTCTAACCGTTGCCTATCTTAACCGTCATAAACCTAATGTTAATTGGGCCTTTATTGGGTATTTACATATGACCCAAAATTAACATCTAAACATACTAACAATTACAACAGAATGTTAAACTGATTATATTATTAAGTCCAACACTCCCCCTTAATCATATAATCAGTTGTTCTTTCTTCTTTACGTGATGACTTCGAAATCACTGCTTGATGTGTTGCTTGCTGTCCCGAGCGAGACCCTATCTTCAGCCTTGACACCATTCTTATCGATCCTTACTTGAGTTCCATCCGGTGAACCTTTTACTACAGCAATGACCTCCTCTACAGCCCGTGGTTCGACAGTTCCGCTGCCATTTCCCGCCACTTCTCCTTGCTGTTCGTACTTCGTCCTCTTTGCCTCCTCATAGTAAAGTTTCACCATCCCAATGTACTCCTTGTAACACTCCTTGATCGCCCCTAAGTTCTCTTGTGCCAATCCTAACAAACTTGCTATCTCGCTCCACTTGTTATTAAACGATACATTCATGTATCCTCCTAAGTCATCCACCGACTTATATAGCCCCAACAAATCAATCTTAATTACCCCAATAACCGGTGGTAATTCACCCAAGTCATCTTGTTCCAAATAACCCAAATAAAACCATTCTATCATTTCCATGAACTTCTTTGCCAATATTTCCCAATTTGCATATACAAGTCTGTCTATCTTCATTAAATCCAAAAAGGAAATAAATCTAGGGAAAGTGTTTACCTTCATGGCGTATAACGTCCCGTTCATACTTAAGTAATGATCATCGATGTAATCATGATCATCCTTCTTTTCCATCTTGAGATCTTCCATTCCTTTGATTAAGGAACACTCTTCCGTTGGATCAATCGCTTCGAAATAATCTTCTAAGAATTTATTATGATTTTCAATCCATTTTGCCGAATCTTCACGTTCCATTACGGCATCTTCTTCCATATTCATCGTGTCTTCTTTTCCATCAAACATGTACTTTATGATGCATCTCCCGCGTTCATACGTAGTCATGTATCCTTGATTCACCAATTGTCCCATACTTAAAACATTCATGGTAATTTCGGGTGTATAAAACACGTTTGGGATTACCAATTTTCCATCTCCTGTTTCGACAATTGCCTCTCCAACGCCATAAGAAAAAATTAATTTTCTTTCATTTTCTTCTATGTCTAACAACTTGAAATCATATTTTAATCGTTTGAATAATGATTTCACCGGTGACATATGATTCTCATACGCACTACCAACATACCATATTTTGTTCCAGTTTCCTTTATCCGAGCCTTCCACCATGTAATCCGTTTTTACAAGTACTAACTCGGGATAATCAACCGCTGCCCTTGATGTCTTGCCCTTGTGTTTGGTCTCCTTGTTAGGGCACTTCCATACAACGTGACCCTTCTTCTTGCAATTAAAACATCTCGCCCTCTTTTCCTTCCTTGTGGCGTTTAAATGCTTGACCGCAGTATGTAACTTCGAGGTATTAAACGTCTCAAACTCCTTCAATTTCGCTTTCAGCATGATCTTGCTGTCATCAGATAATTGTCTTCTTCGATTGCTTCTCGGTACACCTTCTCGGATTGGTTTCTCCCAGGGGTTGAACCTTTGGCTCTTGATACCATATTGAGAATTACTAATCACAGACTTTGCTTTAAACCAATCCATAATTGAGAGAATGATTAAGAAATGCAGAGACAGAAAAGTGCAGCAAAACAAAATATATATTGGATTGATTCAAATGTTTTACAGCAACTAAAGTAAATATATACATATGAAACGGTACATAGAGCGGTTGTAACTTTCTAACCGTTGCCTATCTTAACCGTCATAAACCTAATGTTAATTGGGCCTTTATTGGGTATTTACATATGACCCAAAATTAACATCTAAACATACTAACAATTACAACAGAATGTTAAACTGATTATGTTATTAAGTCCAACAGAAAATAAAAGGTTTCGTTTAACGGTTAACTACATTGTGCATGAATCAAAATTTGTTGTTGATGTTTCTATATTAAGTATTCTTTCTTTTGTTGTAAATGCATGCATAACTTCATTTTATGTAATTGTGGCTACGTAACAATGTAGCATCCCAAATAATGGAAGCATTTGGAACTTTGATTCAATTTATTGAGTTATATAATGAGAAAACATGTATATATATATATATATATATATATATATATATATATATATATATATATATATATATATATATATATATATATATATATATATATATATATATATATATAGATGTAGGATCATATAAAAAGTGTAAATATTGTAAAAAGTTGGGGAACCAATCATACAATGCCATGTGTCTTTTCCTTTTCTTTTTATTTCTTTTTAACATAAGGGTATTTTCGTCATTACGCTATATTTAATTCAATTAACTCTCTTCTTTCTCTTTCTCCTGTTCAAAACCTCCACGTTTCCTCTCTCCGACACATCCGTCATTTTCAACCTATTATCAGATTCCCTCACCACCGTCTTATACGACGGCGGACTCGGTGGAAAGAAAGCAAACTTCGCCGCCATGGACGATGTTACGCCACCCATCTCCGATCAGATCAAATCAAATCACAGTTAAAGTTGAAAATGGGTTGGTTTGATTTATTAAGAAATGGGTTCAATTTTTGGTGATTTGGGAACACACAGTGAAGGTGTTGTGTGTGAGAGAGAAACAGAAAGAGGCGATGAAGATTAAAGGAATCACATGCTTGAGTAAAGAAGAATGTGATTATGAGGTTTTGTGCATCATTTTTAACAATATACGTCATTTTTGTGCATCATTTTTGTGCATCATAACAATATACATCATTGTTGTGCATCATTGTTGTCCATCATTGTTGTGCATCATAACAATATACATCATTGTTGTGCATCATTGTTGTGCATCATAACAAAATGAAATCGAAAACGTTATGATGATGATGATGTATAACAATGGCGGATTTCATTAGAAAACGTGAAAATATTAACCGAAATGATTACAAATATAGATTTTTGTAAAACTTACGAGTTAAAATTGCATATGTTTCCTTCATTTTTGCTTTCATCGAACAAAATACAGAGAGTGATGAGTGATGATGATGTACAACAATGGCGGATTTGAACGAAAAAATTTGAGCGAAGAACCCTAATTTCGTGAATTGGGGGTTTTTGGTGAATTGGGGGTTTTTGTTGAATCGGGGGTTTTTGTTGAATTGTGTTTTTTGTTTGTTTGTGTTTGATACCTTTAACTTTTACAAACATAAATCAGTCTATCTAGAACTATAAATTGACAGAACTACCCCTCTAGTATTGTTGATTATAAAAACCCATTTAACTATTAATCATATTTAATGATTGGCTAATATTGCTTCTCACACTTTTTACAATATTTAGACTTTTTACATGATCTCATCCCTATATATATATATATATATATATATATATATATATATATATATATATATATATATATATATATATATATATATATATATATATATATATATATATATA
Source organism: Senecio squalidus (assembly GCA_910822075.1). NCBI lineage: Eukaryota > Viridiplantae > Streptophyta > Magnoliopsida > Asterales > Asteraceae > Senecio > Senecio squalidus. The sequence continues at coordinate 4,102,688 of CAJVGC010000060.1, forward strand.
TATATATATAGTGAATGGTTCATGCGAGCAGGGGCGGAGCTACACTGGCTTCAGAGGGTTCAAATGAACCCAGTGAAATTCTTAAAATTGCTAGCGGTATGTATACGATCCTTGAGTTTTAGCCTTGATTTGTTCAATTGAACCCACTAATTTTCCTGTCTTGAACCCCCTGATTTGATTTTGATTTTGCCCTAATTCCAATAGACAGGGCGTACTCCAATTTAGCTTCCATTCTTATGATTTAACTCTGATTTTATTCGTAACTTTTCTTAAAACTTATCTTGCTTCTTATGCATCCCTTATTCTTTGTCAATTGGTCACTAGTTTATTCCAATTATAGTAATTCTTTTAAAAGTTTTAATAGCGAATTTCGCTAAGTCATGAAGGGCCTTTGTGTTGATGTGTTCTTGATTGATCACAATGGGAAAGGATGTTGTCTGACTCGTCTCTTTTCACTTCAAGTATTGAAAACAAATTCATAAAATGCTTAAAGAAGTTTTCCCCTGTTTTTATATATAATAAACTGAGATTTATGTCTCTAGTTAGTAAATGACTCTTCCAACTTAACTACCTGAATATACATTAAGCATGACTTATTGATTTGAAGTTTCAACTTTCCACTATAATAATCAAGAGGGAAACAAAGAAACTCGCAAGTGATGCAGTAAGCTATGTAGGAAGTTTGCAAAACTTAGAGTATTAATGCCATTTAAAACCATTATTAGGAGTTTGTTTTGAACAGTAATGCAAGTATGCAGACTTGTATGAGTAGTTTTGGCATATGTATCCATAATTCTGTATTAGGATTTCTGTTTTGGTAGGTGCTCAGATTTATTTCTCTAATAGAATTTACTTATAGTGGTTAAATATGCTAATGGGTTAATATTTCATGCTACTGTTTTGTGAGAGTCACATGTTAGCGTTCTATGCTGCTGTTTTGTCAAGCAAATCAGATCTATACAACTTTTTATTTGGTTGTAAAGTTTCTGTATGTACTCTTAAATGTTTGACATGAAGAATGACTTATATTTGATGTTTTGAGACTATGAAAAGCATGTTTTGAGACTATGAAAAGCAGTTGCAGTTATAGACAACTAAATTTATGAATGCAATATTACTTAATTTTCTTTTTCTTATTAGTGTATAATTAATGAACCCAGTGAATAAATATCCTGGCTCCACCCCTGCATGCGAGAACTCTTTTTTTTGCGAGAACTGCGAGAACTCTCACAAAAAGTGTTAAATCACGTTTCACTTTGTTCATTCACATGTAAACTCTTTTGGAGATTAATAATCAAGTAAATATAAACGTAGAAAAACTAAAAAAAATCATATAAAATAACGTAAAAAATTGTAGTTCATATATGAACTCATTTTTTGAAAAAAAACGTTCACATGTGAACAATTCTAAATACGCGTGATTTCATACAATTTTTTTTAACTTTTTATTTATATTTTTACTAGATTTTTAACATTCAATAGTTTTTACATGTCAATAGACATAATTACATGTTAATTGACACTTTTTTTACGAGTTCTCGCAGTTCTCGCAGAAATATGAGTTCTCGCATGAATAAGTCCCTATTAAATGAGATCTAAGGATCCACTTCCTAGCAATACATTTTTCCGTTAATTTTTTTTTTTTTTTTCATTTTTTTTTTTTTCGGTTTTTAATTCGGTTTTTTTTTTGCTATGTTTTACTTACCTTTTGTTTTTTTTTTTCAAAATCACATGTGATTTTTTTGTAAAAAATTGAAATCACATTTGATTTTCAAAAACTAAAATTTATAATTTTTTTAAATCACACGTGAATTTTTTTTTTGTCGAAAATCACATGTGATTTTAGAAAACCAAAATTTATAAATTTTAAAGTCACATTTGAAAAATTTGTTTCTCGAAAATCACATGTGATTTTATAAGCAAAATAGTTTGTAGGTTAAAAATCACATGTGATTTTGGTAAAAAATAATCAATAATTTTTTAAAATCAAACGTGATTTTACCCATAAAAGATTTGTAGATTGAAAATCAAAATGTGATTTTTAAAAAGTAAGGTTGAAAATCAAATGTGATTTTCGGAAGAAAAAAAAAAAAAAGTAAATAAAAAGGTAAAAGAGAAAAGGAGAAAAAAAAAACAAAGTTATAAGGAAAAATGGGTGGTTAGGAAGGGATCCTTGGATCTCTAGATAATTAGGGATCCTTTTGAACCCCAATCTATATATATATATATATATATATATATATATATATATATATATATATATATATATATATATATATATATATATATATATATATATATATATATATATATATATATATATATATATATAGGGGAGGGATCATGTAAAATGTGTTAAATTTGTAAAAAGTGTGAGAATGATTGTGAGAGAGACATGTGGGAACCTTGAATTTTTTTTTTTTTTTTTTTTTTTTTTTTTAATACAAAAATAATATTTTTAATAACCCGGTCTCTGCAAATGTCCAAAATTTTCAATATCCCCTGTCAAAAGTTCAAAACACTAACATTTGTTGCATAAAAACATCAAAGAAGCATGTTTATCTAATCAAGAAATAAGAGATTACAACTTTTTACTTCAAAAGATTACAAGTTTCATACTCTATACTTGATAAGGCATAAGTCCTACTGAGATTACAAGATTTATGCTTCAAAAGACTATACCCAAGTATAAATCTTACGAGATTATAAGTTTTAAACTTCAAATGGCATAAATCTTACGAGATTATAACCTTTTAACTTTCAAAAATAGTATAAAAAACAAAACCCGGCGGGTATTAGCGAACCGGGTTGAACCGGGTGTCTAAAAACCCACCGGTTCGACCGGTTCTCAGTTTCCTTAAAACCCGGGTTGTTTTGACCCGTTTTTTTGGCCGAAAGCGGTCCAACCGGTTCAACCGGCCGGGTCGAACCGGGTTTCAAAACACTGAGTTATACTCTCTTCGTTTCAAGATTATTGTTCTCGGATAAACAAAAACACAGTTTAAGAAAAAATATAATTATTATTGTTTTCTCTTTTCTATTTTTTACAAAATACTACTACAAAAAGTAATATATAGACCGGTTAAAAAGGCTTTAAAGACCGGTTTTTGAACAGGTCTATATGTTACAGGTCTAATTGAGTAAAAGTAATGTAGACCGGTTTTCAAACCGGTCTTAATATCATTAATTAGACCAATTAGACCTGTTATTGGCTTTGAGGACGTGTATTAATTGACTTTTAGACCGGTATTGATATTGTCTTTTAGACCTGTTCAACCGGTCTTAATAACAGATTGACGCAATCTTTATATTGTCATTTAGACCTCTGAATCTTGTCTTTTAGACCTGTTTAATAAGTCTTAATAACACCTATCAAAATACAATCATCTTGCAGATCTATAATCACAAATCACAAATTCGAAATTTATAAGCAAAAACCAGACTATATTGTGTATATATTCAAAGTATTTACAAACACTTTCAGATACAAACAAAACATAATTTTATAGTATTTACAACATAATGTTCAACAAATTAACCAAAACTAACTAATAGATATGATATTCCAAGTGTCAATACATTAAAAGATCCACGTTTGTTAATATTTCATCCAATACTTCTCATCCAATACTTCTCATCCAAAACGTCTTTGCGAGTTTCTTTTGTTCCTAAAAGCTGTTAAGATCAACATACAAAACATAATATTAAACAAAACTTATAACTTTATTTTATAAAATAAGACTAAAAAACCACTTGATCATCTTGATGGGAAATCTGTTATAAAAAATAAAGCACCAAAAATTAGAATTTATACTAAAAGCTCAATGTATAATTGACAAAATAAAATGCTCACATATAAACCATAATATTAAACAAAACTTATAATCTTATTTTAAAACTATGACCATATTCTAACCTTTTAAATCAAGCCTTAGTGTAATAAGAAAACAAAGAATATTAGATAAAATTATAAAGTAAAGAAAAAATAAAAGTTTCGTACCTATATCTGACAATCATCTTCAATTCTTTAGGTTGAATTCCTCCATGTGCAAATTCATCCCTTCAAATACTAATTCTATAATGATCAAAATTGAAACAAATCTTACAAAAACATTAAAAAAAAAAAGTATTAACTGTATGAATATGTTAAAATTATGAACCCAGAAGTGAATTCTAACTGCTAAAATTAATTCAATATAAGCTTACCAACCATTGAAACATGGCCTATAAAAACAAAATAAAAATAAAAATATAATGAGTAATAACTAATAAGTGTTTGGACTCTTAAGATGAGAGAAGAGTAAAACAAAATTAGAGGGAATGTTATAATCTTGGAAATTGAGGAAATATTGAAAAATTTAAATTGGACACGGAGGGAGAAAATAAAAATTGAGAAGAGGGAATGTTAAAATTTAGGTGATGGAGGGAATAAATTTTTTTAAATAATGTTGTAAAAGTTTATAAAATTTTTATCAAGACCTGTAGACATTAAGACCTATCCATTATATTATTATTATCTAGACCTGTTAATACATTAACACCGGTTACAATTTTTTTCATTTCATTCTAGACCGATGGATATATTTAGAGCGGTTCCCATATTACCATCTAGACCTCTTAACACATTAAGAACGGTTAATATTTTTTATTTTTTTGCTAAACATGATATTTAGACCTGTTTGATTAAGAACAGGTCTAAATGTTGGGTCTAGATGAAGATAAATGTAGTACTGACAGTTTTACCCTTAACTATTTAATTAAGGTTTTTCTATAAAATTTGTAATAATAATTTAAAATAAGGATAATATGGTAAACTTAATCAAACTTATATATCTATTTTTAATATTAGACAATAAATTTGGGACATCCAAAAATAAATAATAAACTATTAATATGGAACGAATGAAATATTGTTCAAAAACAAATGAATAGGGACTTTTTTTTTTATTAGATACTTTGGTATAGCTTTTCGTGTAATCTACTCCATCCATTTCAATTTTGGTATCCATTTTAAAAATACACAAATAGCAATGTGAATCTTAAATTTAGGGACGTCAAATATATTTGGATAACTCTTTGTGGTAATTAAATATGTGACCTTTAAAAGTGAAAAAAGTAAAAAACAAATGCGGTAGAATAATTAACATCATTTAAATTATTATAATTATCAGCCATTTTTAGTAAATGTATTGGACAAAATTAAGCAATACTTAATTTTTAGACATTTTTTAACTAATATATAATTTTAAATCAAAGTTTTATACTAAGACTCGTAAAATCGGAGACCCTAAAAATCTGATGGCCCTGTACACACATATCCAGATCCTCTACTGCTTAAATTTGGACAAAGTGAATATAACTTCTTTATATACGAACCTACTGATTTCGTATGTAAATACTACAATCTGAACCCATTTCAAATGTATTTATAACTTCTTACGTGCTTACGAAGATAACTCTTTTGACATCTTCAACTTAACTGGCATTTTTCTTCGTAGCGACTTTTTGATTTCTACTAGCCCATTTGATTTAAGTTTCGATAACAACTTAAGGGTTATGGTTAATGAATAATGTTTATATATTACATTTTAAATTGTTTAGATATGTCATTTTAACAAATCAAATACCTAACTTGTTGGTTAATTTATAATTACTCCTCTAATTAAAACTTATCAATGCCTATAGAATTGTGCATTTTATTATTATTATAATAAAAATATTGTTTTTAAATACAATTTGTTTCATTTTGTTTACAAGACAGGTTGTAGTTGGAGTTTGGACTTTCATTTTTTTTTAAATTTTTTTTTAGTTAGTTTCGACTTTCATTTTTTTTTTTTTTTTTTTTTAATTAGTATTTATACTTTGCGAATCAAATAATCCCGTCAACATGAAAAATATACTTTGCGAATCAAATAATCCCGTCAACACGATCACAGATTTCGTTTCGCCCCGGACTCGTGCAACGCACGAGTCCCCTGTAGTTATAATTAAATACTAACATTTATTAACCATATTGCATATTGCCCAATTAGATGTCACTGTAGCCCATGATCACTAAAATAACCGTTAAAAAAAAATAAATAAATAAATAAAAAATCTTAATCAGCCTTTTGCTTTCATAGTTCGCTCATTTTTTGCAAGAAGCTAGTAAGAAGTTAGATAAAAATCAATATCTTACTCTACAATCTTTAAATACAAAGCTAGATTGTATCATTTCAACATTTTTAACAATTGGATTTATCTCATATCATCCCCAATAATTTACTCATGTCCCCAACATATTAATAACCCCGTTGGCATGCAATAAATTTAACCTAATTTATCAAGCATATTCATTGCTACGTAGTTGTAACTTCTAAGCCAACATGTCTATAAAATCCAAGTTAAAACTAGCTACATACATCAACTCATCAAGTAAAACTTTATATTTAGTTACATAGAGACATGGGGTTATATCATAGAAGAGGTTTTGCTTTACTTCTAATGATTAGCATTGTGTTTCATATGAGTGTAGTTAGTTATGGCCGTGTTGAATGTGGGCGAAAGTGTCGTGGTCGTTTAGGTGGTCGACGAGGTGCAGGACTTGGTGGTGGTAGTGAACATGGTGGTGGTCGAAGAGTTGCAGGACTTGGTGGTGGTCTTGGGGGAGGTGGTGGAGGAGGAAGTGGTGGTGGTGGTGGTCCAGGAGGAGGTTATGGTCAAGGACAAGGGTTTGGAGCGGGAGGAGGATTCGGTGGTCTTGGAGGCATTGGAGCTGGTGGTGGTGGCGGTGGAGGTAGTGGTGGTGGTGGTGGTCCAGGAGGAGGTTTTGGTCAAGGAGGAGGGTTTGGAGCTGGAGCAGGATTTGGCGGTGCCGGAGGGATGGGAGGTGGTGGAGGAGGAGGTAGTGGTGGAGGTGGTGGTCTAGGAGGGGGTTCTGGTCAAGGTGGAGGGTTTGGAGCAGGAGGTGGTGTAGGTGGAGGTGCTGCCCGAGCTATCGGTAGTGGATTAGGAAGTGGTGGCGGATTTGGTGGTGGTGCCGGAATGGGAATGGGAATGGGAATGGGCATTGGTATGGGAATAGGAGTTGGCGGTGGCGGTCATCATTGATGGTGATGATGGCGGCATTGGTGGAAGGAGAAAATAAAAAGTTTCGTTTAACGGTTAACTACATTGTGCATGAATCAAAATTTGTTGTTGATGTTTCTATGTTAAGTATTCTTTCTTTTGTTGTCAATGCATGCATAACTTCATTTTATGTAATTGTGGCTACGTAACAACGTAGCATCCCAAATAATGGAAGCATTTGGAACTTTGATTCAATTTATTGAGTTATATAATTGTTATCTACATGTTTTTTTGCCAATTAATATTGACAACAAAATTTATTTGAAAACATGTTAGAGTTAATGATTGATGGTGATTGTTTGTACATATTCATTTTTAAGACAAAAGTTGAGAAATTTGTCTAATTGTACACCTAAATAAACTACAAGGAAGTTTAACAATAAAAACCGAATCAAAATAAGTAAGTTTTGATCGATTAACGTCGTGGTTTTTCAATTCAACAAGTTAAACAACAGGGCCGGTCCAATGGTTTTTCCTATCCTGGACGAGATGAGAAAATTATGTCTCTTAAACTTGTATCATACTATAAGTTGCTAATGATGGCTGCACTTCCAAAGGCGTCGTTTGGTTTCTCGAGACCTCCATCGTCGATTCAATTGGGCCCCCTTCCCCTTATGCCCGCTCAAACACTTATTTTTCTTATTGGATCAATTGTTTAGGCCTTACAATATAGATATTAATAAGCTAATTGGACCTGGATGATCCCCTTAATTTTATGCTAATTTTATGTTGCCCTGGGCCTAGGCTCAAATCGCCCCCACACTGGGCCGGCCCTGCTAAACAAGTATTCGCATCTAAATGAAAATGCTTTCGTTTTTTGGGTAGGTAGTCGGATTCGTAAGCTAGTAATTAATTGATTTGATTGAAGTTATTAACCTAATTAAGAACCGTCTAGTTATATTGTTGATGACTTGTTGTAAGAGCACTCGGAGTGATAATGAGTGACAATGAGGTTGTGGTGGGTTGTGGGGAAAAAGATGATGACGTGGCAGTGAGAATGAGGGTTGTGAGTTGTTATGATAGGGAGGGTTGTGGTGGGTTGTGGGATTATTTTTTTTTTTTTTTTTAAACATTTAAATAAAATATATATAACATTTTATTAAAATAAAAAACAAAATTACAAATAAATAATATATAATCAAATTTAAAACAAATTATCTTTTTATAAAATACAAAATTAAAAAAAAATTAGAAGTTAACAAAATGAAGAAACAAATCAAAGACTAAAAAAACTAAAAACTAAAAAAACAAAAAACTAAAAGACAAATTACATTAAAAAACAAAAACTAAAAAAACCTCCTTCTTCCCCTTCATCTTCCTACCTGCAAACACAAAAAACCAAATCGAGATTAACAAAATGAAGAAACAAATCAAAGAAAAAAAAAAGAAATCGAAGAAAAGAAACAAGAAAAGGAAAAAAAAAAAAAAAAAAACTCGATAACGCTCGTTGAAGGCACAACGAGCCGGTGAGAACGAGCCCACAACGAGCCTCGCCGGTATCATAACGACCACAACGGTCGTTGTGGGTTGAAAACGAGGACAGAACCTCCCCCACTCCGGATGCTCTAATGGTGTTGCTTTTTCATGTAGCTTTTTACTAAATTGATTGATACTATCAATGTCACTTTGAAAATAATTGAATTGCAATATTATAAAATGTTGTTAATAGAGTGTCTCTGGAAGCTTATTCTATTGGATTAAGCTTATTTTCTATACGTATTTTTGGTTTATGATGTGTAAACTCATAAACTTAATTATGTTAAATGTGTAGATTGGCCACATAATAAACCACCCTATATAAGGTTGTAAGCTTATGTAAAGACTACAAGTCTCTATAATACGTTTGTTTATGTTTATTTCTTCCAAATAAGCTCTCTTTTTTTATCCCAAAGAATATGAATATATAAATAAAAAACGAAAACTAGTAAGAAGCTAGAGAGTGATACATAGAAAATAGACAACTTTTAATCTATACTATATTACAAACATTTCAAGGATCTAAAATCTAATTTAACCATATTAATATAATTTTCTTGCACCTACTATCAATTTAATTGAAAACTATTGCTTGGAGCTTGTGAAACAATATGTCTGGAGACATTGGCAGATCTAGGGATAAATATGAGTGTTATCCAAACTTTTTTTCCCCTGTAATAATCTTAAACTATATGATACCATCAAAAAAAAAATCACAATAATAGCAAGTACGTAGTACAAAAATTTGATCATCATTCCACAACTAAATTGACTAAATGTAAACCCATTAATTGCTAACAAATAATTAGAGATTTCTTAAGCCATATTGAAAAGGGAAAAAAAAAATTCATATATAAAAGGTCTTGGAGTGTTTGTAATGTAATATTAATATAACTAGATAACTAACTCGTGTATTACGCAAATGCTGTAAATTATAATTAAAACTAAAATTTTAACTATAAAAAGATATAACTAAAAATCCAAAAACGTTGTACTTATTCAAAATAAAATCAAATATAGTTTGTCTTTTCTAATGTCAAAATTGTTTAGATGAGAAAATTAAATTTAAATTGATAGTGCAAGGATCCGAATAGAATCAAACAAAATAATTTAAAATTTAAAATCTAATTTAGGTGAAAAAATTAGTATTATAAGTTCTAATTAAGTGTTATGTATCTTATAAACTATTTATTTATTATAATAGATGTTAAAGAGATATATAAATTCGGCACGGGAACTTAACTCCATTAAGCTATATATCAACATAATGAACTTAAACTTTTTCATTTAAATGTAATATTATTTTATCGAATTACACTACTTCGTGATTTCAAAACCAATTTTACTTATATTATAAAACATTAACAATTAAAATAAAACACAATATAAATTTATATTATATATCTAGATTATATAACTGTTGGTATTTGAATAGTTTTAACAAATGTGTGTCCGTAAATGTGTGAGACTACGGGAGCGCACACATCGACATTTAGACACGACTACAAGTTTAATTTATTTATTAAATATTACTTAATGGTTAAGTGTAAATATTTATTAAATATAGGGTTTATTATGAAAATAAGGAGGTTTCCTTATTGTAATATAACTCAAACTCTTAGATTTGAAAACCTATAAATAGAAGATAAACCCTAAACCCTAATTGCACAAATTACAAAATGTCGACTAAAGGTTTTTAAACCATTTAGCCGATCGGTTATTTAAATAAAAAGGGGTTTTTATTTTTTCTTTTTGGTTTTTGTAATAAAGAGTTGCTGCTAGACAATTGTTGTAAAAAGCAATTAAACTGTACTAGCATACAAGTCTGTCGCTAAAAGAAGGTGTCGCGTACGTAACCGTAGATTAGATCTTATACTTAGATCTACAACTTTTGCTTGCTTCTAATCCAAGGTAATTCTTTATCCGATTTATTATTTACTATGTGATCCTATATTCCGCTGCCATGTATTGTTTGACAATATGACTCTAGTTGTATACCTATAGTGGTATCAGCCAAAACATAGGTAAATATTATTTTGGATCTAAAACATCAAAATTGAGGGGGGATTAGGGTTGGTTTATTGTATGGATTTACAAAATTAAAAGTTAATTTGAAATCAATCTACCTTGCAATTTGATGTTTAATTACCTTATTTACTTTTATACAAAATTATGTTTATAAAGTTACATGCATAACTTTGTAAACCATAATTAGATATATTGATATTGTTAAAAAGTAAATTGAATTAGTGACATATTATTAATTGTTAATTGAATATGTGCGACACAAAAGAATTTGCATGATAAAAGTTATGTGTGGTTTATTTGATATACGAATTGTTTACATATTAATCGCTTACGCAATCCAAACTTGTTTATTTGGACGGATGTATGTGGTCCGTTTCCTTTGAAACGGGAGTGATTCAATATGTAAACAATGACCATAGAGACTTTTTAGGCATTACCCAATTAGTTGCGTAGAATAATTCTAAATTGTTTATTATAAATATTGTTTGTCAAATGTCCTTTTGAAAGAAACAAAATTTAATAATAAGACTAAAGAATTATTATGACGAGTTATTAATTTATTTTGGCACTTTTATACGTTCTAAAACGCATTTGGTTGGGTTTATATACCGTAATTTGGTCCAGCGACGGAACGTATAAATTTACAAAATATCTTAAAAACCATAGATTTAATAAGCGTGTGATTGGTAATTTATAACTAGATTGTACATGCTCAGTGTATTATTACCCAACTAGGCTCACCTACAATAGGGGACGATGTCTAGGAAAGTTATGCGGAGTGGGGTACACTCCTAATGAGGCAATGCTATTAAGAAATGTTGAACCATTCGCTACACCTCACAGGCTTTCCTGGTCCTACCCTCGTAGAGCTACCGAAAGGGTTTTAATGATGACCATGTTACGATTAGTTGTATGAATTAGGTAATCATAGAAACACGTTTAATAACCAGTAAAATAAAAACTTTTGTTTTTAATTAAATTACGTTACGAAATTGTTGCATGGCAATTGCGTACGTAGATTTTTAACACCCATGGAATTTAAGTCAATTGCTATCCGTATTGCCTAGACAACTTGTACTTGCTCGTCACTCTACGTGAGACGTAGGTGAAGTGTATCCAAGGCGGATTACCACTCATAGTGAGACTGTGGTGGACTATCTGCAGTCTTCAGTCGGACGACTTAAATCGGGTTATGCAGTGAGACTGTAAACGCCGATAGCGATAAGATGCGACGAAACATGATTAATGTCACGATCACCATACTGATGCGTAGGATCGAATTATGACATTAAGTCCCATTTTCTAGGAATTGCACCGGTAATGCAATTACGAATCGTTCCTTACCTTTTGAGTATTATTTAGTTCCTAGCAGATCAACTGATGGAACTATAATATGTCAATTGGGTCCTAGACTTAACTAAAAGTAAACCATGGGTTTTACGTTTTAAGTTAAGAATTTTATGTCGAAAGTATTAATCAGAACTTTCTTCTGTTTTGTAGAAATGGCACAAAATCCCGATTCAAGCGGGATTATGTCAGAAATCAAAACAATGTTCAAAAGTGAATACTTACTGAACCAAATTTTAATGATTGGTTTCATCAGCTGAGAATTGTTCTATGAGCGATGAAGTAATTACCAGTCATTAATAAACCGATATCTCTTGAGCCGAAGAATGCTTATGATGAGATAACTCGGGCAACTTATCAAGCAGCGATAAGTAGCCGATATAATGATTGTTAAGCTTCACATTATGTATGAGAAACAAGTCGGTCTTGAATTGAACGACTTGATTCAAGAATTACATTAGTGAAAACATGTTGCTGGAACGTTAGTATGGACTCACGTTGTCAACATAACAAGCTAAGTTAATCATTTGGAAAGGATGAATTACCCTATCATCAAACTATTGTTGTTCTAAATTGTCTTTCACAAGGTCTTGGTGAATTTACACCTAACAACAATATGCATGGTATGGCTAAAATTCTCAAGAACTTCATATGATGCTCGTAGAGTTTGAGAAATTCCTTCCTAATCGGTTACCGACCAGATCCTAGCGGTCAGTGGTGGTATGGTTCAGATAAGAAAAGACAACCGCAAGCTAAGGGCAAAGCTAAACAAGATGGAACGAATAAACAAGCAATTGTTATATTCACAAGCCTAAGCTAACCCCTCTAGCGAAAAGAGAACATCCTACGAAGGATGATGGTTGAAATCACTGTTAAGTGATTAGGCATTGAAAGAGGAATTGTCCTACTCTAGCCGAGGTGCAAGATAAGAAGAGAGTCGGCAACGCCGGATCTTCGGATATCTTCACTTATAGAATTATGTTTTTTCTCTAAAAACAAATACCTGAGTATCTGACATTGGTTGTGGTACTCATATTTGTGATTCCTTACAAGGATTTAGAGCAAAGAAGAAACTGAAGAATGGATCTCTATAACTATACGTAGGCTATGTCAAACGTGTAGTTATGAAAGCCATTAGAAGTTAAGACTTACATTTACCCTAAGGCATAATAAGTGCATTAGACAATTGTTATTATGCACTTACCTATGTGAGGGGGAATGTTTCAGTTTATGTTTTACAGAATAATGAATATGGTATTTCTGTTTCGGACATAATGTTATTATATTAATATGATTGATATTAATGACATATATGAAATAGATTTGCATGCTCATTTTTCTTTAAATTATAATTCTATATCTATTTATTAGCACTAAATGCATTAAGTCCAACTTGGACTCAAACTATCTATGACATTGTTGTATTGCGCACATATACAAGTATTGCATTAAAAGGCTTCACAGCTTTTAAAGTCAAATGATATTTTACTTGATAAATGCGAATCTTGTGTGTGTCGTGCAAAATGACAAGGAAACCTTTTTCGTATGAGACAAAAAGGTCAACTGGTCTTTTAGGAATCATACATACTGATGTATGTGATCCCTTTAGACATGTGTCAAAGAAAGGTGCTAGCTATTTCGTTACATTGACGGATAATTTCAACAGTTATGGTTATGTTTAACTTGCTTAAACATAAACATAAGGTGGTTGAACATATTCAAAGTGTTTCAAAACGAAGTAGAAAATCAACTCGGCAAAACCATCAAGATCGTTTGATCGGATCGTGGTGGTGAGTACTTAAGCCTAGAGATTAAGGATCATCTCAAAGCATTTGGGATTACCAAATGGCTTACTCCTTCCTATACTCATCAGAGAATGGTGTATCGGAAAGGAGAAATCGAATCTTGCTTGGCACTGTAAGATCGATGATGAACCTTAATATTCTGCCATTATCTTTGGGATGATGATCTAGAGTCTGCTTTATGCATTCTCAAAATGATTCCAACAAACTGTTCAAGTTGCACGGTATTCCGTGTTTTTCGAAACAAGGCTTATCGGTCAAGGAAACAGTGGGAGTGTTGTAGAACTTGACGAGGTTCAAGAGGGAGATACATCACTTTCTACTCACACTGGTGATCAACAATTCGGGGGGGATAGAGTTGAGCCACATGTTATGCCTCAATCTAGTCCGACTCAAGTTGTGATTGAGCCACAAGTTCAGTCTCAACAACAAATTGTTGATGCTCCAATTCGTAGGTCCGAAAGGACTATACGTGCACCTTCTAGGTTGAACTTAAAAGTTAATCTAGAGGATGGAGACGTATCAAGAGGATCTTAATGAACCTCGAAACTTGAAAGTTGCATTATTAGGTTAGACGCTGATAAATGACTTCAAGCTGCGAATTTGGAGATTCAATCCATGAATGCAAACGAAGTTTGGAATTTGGTAGATAAAACTCCAAATTCCAAGACTATCGATTGAAAATGTTTCTTTTTAAAGATAAAGAACATACATGGATGGGAAAATACACATCTATAAAGCTCGTCTCGTGGCAAAAGGATTTACTCAAGTCTATGGTATAGATTATGAGGAAACCTTTTCCCCAATGGCAGACATAAGAGCTATTAGAATTCTCTTAGCCATAGCGACGTTCTATGACTATGAGATATGGCAAATGGGTGTCAAAACAACCCTTCTGAATGGTTATATAGACAAAGGCGTCTATATGAATCAACCAGAAAGTTTTTATTGATCCATTACATTCCAACAAGTATGCAAGCTAAAGAAGTTCATTTATGGACTTAAGCAAGCATCAAGAAGTTGGAATAAAAGATTTGATGAAGAAATCAAAAGGTTGATTTTGTTCAGAATTTCGATAAGCCATGTGTGTATCAAAAATTCAGTGGGAGTAATGTTACTTTCTTTGTCTTATATGTAAATGACATATTAACAATGGGAAACAGTGTTCCAATGATTGAAGATGATAAATCTTATCTTGGAAAATGTTTTGCCATTAAAGACTTAGGAGAAGCGATATTTATTTGGGAATCAAGATCTTGAGAGATAGATCTAAGCGGTTAATTGAGTTAAGTAAGCTTACATTGATAATATACCTAAGCAGTTAGTATATCAAATTCCAAGCATGGAAATTTATCAATGAAAGATAGACTTAATCTCAACATCAAGGATAGTGATCTTACACCTCAAGAGGTGGAGCACATGAAAATGATATCTTAGGCTTACGCAAAAGGATATATTTTGTATGTGGGGAGATGCACAAGGCCTAAATGTGTTTTTAACACAGAACATTGTTAACAAATTTCAACAGAATCCAGGCGAAAGATACTGGATTGCTGATAAAGAACATACTTAAGTACCTTAGGGATACTTAAAATATGGTTCTTGTATATGGTGGAAATCATGAGGCCAATATTGGATATTGTGATGCTGGATTTCATAAACAACCATCTCTACAACAGAATCTGAGTACATTGTATCTTTTAGAGATGCATATGGAAGCTGTTTAGATCTGGAAATTTATTTCTGGACTTGGTAGTGTTCCCAAAGCCAAGACTCTTTTGGATATGTATTGCAACAATGCTGGTGCAATCATCATAGTCAATGAACCTGAGGGTTCATTAGGGAGTTAAACACTTTCAGAGGAATTTCACTATATTCTTAAGAGAATCGAGTGGTGAAATTTAAGTACTCAAAGTTCACACAGATAACAACTTAACTGATCAAAGGATCAGGTTAAAACGATCCTAACTCACTTGGTTGAGGGAATAGGACTTCGTTTATCTAGTTGTTTCATGTAATCTGTGATTGATTTAGTATTTGGACATATGGATGTATAAACAATTTTATTAAGAATGAATAATATTGAGGATATGTGCTTTCATTTCTTATATAATTGTTATCCAATTTTTCATGTTTTAATCCTTGATTTATATTTATGTTTAAATATTTTTCTAAATATCCGTTGTCGTTTGATTATGTGGGAGCATAATTGAATTAAGACAATATCTGAGTAGTCAGCCTGGCTCACTAACCCGGATGGTGTACATGGAATGAACACTGGATTATCCCACATGAATTAGTACTTATGGATCCTTGTCATTAAGTATAGTTCATAAGGTTTAATGTCCTTTGACTTGAGATGCAAGTTGGGAATCATGTACGTAGTGCATTATTTGATTCTAGTCAAACGCACTCCTGAATAAGGGTGTTATAAAGGCTATTTTTGGTAATGTTGCGAAATACGATGACTACCAATTGTAGTCAAGATAGGATTTGTTCTTTCAGTGAAAACTGAAGTTAGATACAAACTGGGCCACTCATGAATACTTAAGATGTATGTTCGGCCGAACCCAAATAAATCCAGATGTGTCTCGATAGTATTTGGTAATCTTTAAGTGATTCGCGAAATGAGAAACAGTAGTTAAAATGGAATGATTTTGATCCATCAAAAGATTTTAACTAAGTATCTGTAACAAAGGGATATGAACCGAATATAGACTCACAGTGAGTTTTGGAGAAACTTACTCGTGCATTTATGGGAGCATTGATATGTTGCTAGACATTAATCAATGTTATCACGTTTTGTTTGAAAATTATTCAAAAGTGGGAGTTGTTGGTATTTGAATAGTTTTAACAAATGTGTGTCCGTAAATGTGTGAGACTACGGGAGCGCACACATCGACATTTAGACACGACTACAAGTTTAATTTATTTATTAAATATTACTTAATGGTTAAGTGTAAATATTTATTAAATATAGGGTTTATTATGAAAATAAGGAGGTTTCCTTATTGTAATATAACTCAAACTCTTAGATTTGAAAACCTATAAATAGAAGATAAACCCTAAACCCTAATTGCACAAATTACAAAATGTCGACTAAAGGTTTTTAAACCATTTAGCCGATCGGTTATTTAAATAAAAAGGGGTTTTTATTTTTTCTTTTTGGTTTTTGTAATAAAGAGTTGCTGCTAGACAATTGTTGTAAAAAGCAATTAAACTGTACTAGCATACAAGTCTGTCGCTAAAAGAAGGTGTCGCGTACGTAACCGTAGATTAGATCTTATACTTAGATCTACAACTTTTGCTTGCTTCTAATCCAAGGTAATTCTTTATCCGATTTATTATTTACTATGTGATCCTATATTCCGCTGCCATGTATTGTTTGACAATATGACTCTAGTTGTATACCTATAATAACTAAGGAGCACTCTTTCAAATAAGTCAATTAAGTATTTATTGGGTTTGGAAATGACAACCGTATATAGGTCACAAAAAGATTAAGGAGCCTCTTTTCAACAAAATTTTGTGTATCTTCTTTGTGTCTGCAACCTGCAACAATGGCATAGTGCTTTTTTTCCAATTCCTTGAGTTTCAAATTACTTTCAAATGTCCAATTGTTTATTATTGAGGGGTATCCAATACTTCGTGTTGTAGGTTGAGGGTAGCCATGGTTATCCCTGGATACAACATAAATCCGCCCCTGACTGGAGAAGTATTTGAGTTATTAAAAATCTTTTTGTTACGACATGTCCAAGTCAACCAAATAAAAGTACGCCATACAATATCAAACACTAAAGAAACCGTGAACGTGCGACAGAGGCTAAACACCAAATTGAGTCTAGAGATAACTCTTATTTTTGTTAATACAAGTATTATATATATCATACAGTTATTAACACTTTTCTTTCATCAGACTCGAACTCTCAACGACTCAAAAATCTTACATACCTACTAAATAAGCTAAAATACCCCCAAAAATCTTTATATAGATTAATAATTAAAAAGAAAACCTACCAACAACTTCAATTTTGACAAAAGAAGAAGGATATACTTGTTGTTGTGACCTTAAATATGACATTTATGATTATCTATCACCTTGTATAGGAAATGAATCAAACCGGAATAACTTGTTAACTCTAGAGTTTAAATACCTTAATGCTAGTACACTTTGCATTTTGTTATTAATGTTATTTTATTATATTTGTCTGTATTAATATTATTTAACCTTTACATTCGGATGTCATTAATATTAATGATGTATTTTGTCGAAGTTTTTCATAACATGCTCAACATTTTAAAACCAACGATTTTCATTTTTTGAAAATAATTGACAATAGAGAAAAAAGTTTATCGTATATTATGAAATTTAGTTTTAACTTTTATCAATATGTGACATGGATTTGCACCCAACAAAAAATTAACATAACTTTGTAAATTAAAACTTTTTTCTATAATATAAATAGAACAAATTACCAAAATAATCACCTATCACTTACACTTTACAAAAATAATCACCTAATTCGCAACGGATTTCTCGCGACATTTTTTTCGTCGCGAAAGTACATATATTTTAATCAGACCAATAAAAAGTCGACATGTTGTCGTGACACTATTCATTTCTCGCGTCAATATTCATTTTCGCAACGACGTGTCCGATTTTTATTGGTCTGATTTTGTTTTATGTACTTCTTGCGATGATAAAGTGTCGCGAGAAATTCGTCGCAAATCAGATGATTATTTTTGTAAAATATAAGTAATAGAGATTATTCTGGTGATTAATTCAATATAAATATGAACACAAATGAAATCGAGTTAAATAAGTGAACAGATACGTAAAGTGCAATAATATTTCTTTGGCTGCCAAGTATAATCAAACATTACCCTACAATCTTTAGATCATGGTTTTATTAGAGCACCCGTAATCCTATAAACTTTAGTGAGTTTATAATATTGACACATCAGTTTTTTATAAACTACTATTTTCTATAAACTTAGCCTTTTACTTCTATAAATTTATCAGGTTCTATTTTAAATATATTCTAATACATATGAAAAAAGTTATGGTTAGACCCATTTTTCTTCTTTTTGGTTAATACATATAAACTTTTTCTTTTTTTATGAACTTTCACTATATAAACTTGTTAAAATAACACATTATTATTTTATAATTTCACATATGCTCTACCTATATTTTCACATAGACTATGAACCTCCTTTAAATCGCCGCTCCAAATATTTTTATATCTATTCTGTATTGTAATTATTTATTACCTTCAATTTTTACTTTTTGGCTCGCAACTTATTATATGCTCATTTATCACCATAAAACTTTGGTTAGGTAATGTGGCCCATATATCACCATAAAACTATTAGGAAATAACTAAATAAAGAGTGTCGGTTGACAAATAATATAATAGAAGATATGATTTTTGATAATTATAACCATGATGGTATTTATATCAATGGTCCAAGTGGTATTTATATGTCTTCACTCTACATAGGGTGTGTCTTTCTTTATCTAGGTAAATGGTACGATCACACATGAGACAGATGTATTATACGTCTTTACATTGCTATATGAGTTATTGACATTTCAATCATGAAAAAAATCAATTTGACATTGAAACGTTTTTACTTTTTAGCCAATAACAGGTATATACTAAACAATGTTGGTCCCAAAATTTCGAAGGCTCTCCGTATATAAAAAGGGCACATGTTGCCTATTATGGTATGGAGAATATAAGAGAATAATCGATGATTTCATTGATTGACAAACTACAAATGTATAGATACAAGTACAATGTAGTTTGGGTCAAGCCCTAGTCATTAAGCATGGTTAAGCTAAACTAATACAATCTAATACGTCTTTACAGATTGAGCGGGAGTATGTCGAACGCTTTAGCTGGAGCGAAAGTCCGAAAACAAGGGGTACGGAAGGCCCTTCGTAAAAATGTTTGCGTACTCATAGCGTGAAGGAATATGAAGAACACGAACATGGCCTGTTGTCACCTTGTCCCGAACAAAGTGGATGTCAATCTCAATATGCTTGGTTCGCTGATGCTGAATTGGATTTAGAGGACATGTAAACTGCACTGACGTTGTCATAGAAGACAATTGTATCGCAGGAGAGCGGATTATGAAGCTCAAGCAGTAAATTGCGCAGCCAAGATGCCTTTGCAACATCATTGGCAACGCCACGGTACACTGCCTCAAACCTGGAACGAGAAACAGTAGGTTGTCGTTTAGACGAACACGAGATAAGATTACAACCAAGAAACACACAATACCCAGAAGTGGAGCGGCGAGAGTCCGGACAACCACCCAAGTCGGCGTCGGAGTAAGTTTCCAGTTGAGTAGTGGGAGATGAGTATAACTGAAGCCCAAGAGAGAGAGAGAGAGAGTACCACAAACATAACGCATAATGCGTTTGAGAGCCTGTAAATGTGGCTCCCGAGGATCATGCATAAATAAATAAATATGTTGCACTGCATAAGTCAAGTCTGGTCATGTGAATATGAGGTATTGTAATGCCCCCACATAACTACGGTAGGAACTCAGATCTGAGACCGGAGGGCCACTAGGTCCGAGTTTAGCGTTAGAGTCAACCAGAGTTTTGCAGGGTTATAGTTGAGCATGTTAGCTAGCTCCAGAAGATCGTGTGCATAAGACTGCTGAGATAAGAACATGCCCTGTAGATTACGAGTAACTGAAATGCCCAAGAAATAACTCAAGGTACAAAATTTGTCATCGAAAACTCATGACAAAGTGCACGGATGATGCGCTGTAGACTTGATGTAGAGAATGCAGTGAGAATGATGTCGTTCTTATACAAAAGGAGATAAGCAACGTCAGTACCACTGCGAAAGATAAATAAAGATGGGTCGGTTTTACTGTGAGAGAAACTGAGTCGTGAGATATAAGGGGCAAACCGTTGAAACCATGCTCTGGGTGCCTGCTTGAGGCGATATAAAGATTGATGCAGAAGACACACATAATCTGGATGTTGAGAATCATAGAACCGTGGTGGCTTATGCATGTATACTGTTTCGTCAAGATGCCCATGTAGGAAAGCATTCTTGATGTCTAACTGATGCACCGACCATGAGAGAGAGAGAGAGAGAGAGAGAGAGAGAGAGAGAGAGAGAGAGAGAGAGAGATCAATGCTAAGAACAATGCGAATGGTGCAAGGTTTGACAACCGGGTTAAAAGTCTCATTACAGTCGATGCCCTAATGCTGACTATGACCGTTTGCTAAAAGACGAGCTTTGTAGCGACTAAGGGATCCATCTACATTAAACTTATGTTTAAAAAGCCACATGAAAGAAACAACATTAGCACCCGAAGGTCGGGGAACAAAAATCCAAGTACCAATTTTAATAAGAGTATTATATTCATCAAATATAGAATTTCGCCATTCAGGGTGTTTTAGTGCCTCAATATGGGAGCGTGGGACAGGTGAGTGATGGGAGATGTGAAGGTTTAAGCGATGAATAGGTTTGAAGGTGCCACGTATAGAGCGAGTTTTCATAGGATGACTAGGGGTGGCGGGACTATTGGGGGTGATGGTGGAGATGGGTGGGCTATCGGGGAAGCTTGTGGGGGTGAGTTGACCGGCTGTTGAGTTGGGGGTGTATGTGAACCGAGAGGGACATGAGAGTCGGGAGTGTTTAGGGAGGAGGGGGGGGGGGGGGGGGGTCCGAGAGATGGTGGAGGGGTGAGGGGTTCAGGCGAGTGGGGTGAGGGGTCGGTATGGTGGATCGAAGTAAGGCAAATACATCTACATAAAGAGGAAAACCACTTGATCCAAGAGAAAGAGACTTTACCATCTCTCCAAGAAATCCACGTAAAATAGGAGAGTTTATCCTGGTTACTAAAGGAGTATTTGTTCGACTTATTTATCGAGCTTATGATTATATATAAAATTGGAAAATCTTATAAGCGGTATTTTTTCAAGCTTATAAACTTATAAGGTTGAGCTTATGAGTTTTAATAAGCTATAAGTGTATCTTGATTAGCTCATAAGAAAAAACAAAAAAACGATTTTATAACCTTTTCAAAATTACATAAACTCATAAACCCATTATATAAACCGAAACAAACATCCTAAGAAAATTTTCTGAATCAAATAACTATAACCATAAAACAATAAATCAACAACACACTAAAACAAAATTCTAATGAACATTGTACCATTTTAACAATTGGATTATCATATCCCCACCAATTTTCTCTCTGTCCCCAACGCCTTAATTACGCGTTGGTGTGGCATTCATTGATACGTAGCTGTATGCAAGTGGATATGACTTATGGTATACGCCATCACAAGACGTTCTACCAACTAGTCCCACCAACGTTTCTATATAATCCAACTTTAAGTTAAGTACATACATCAAGTAACTTTAAATTGAGTTACATATATAGAGACATGAAGTTATATCATAAATGGGTTTGGGCATTGCTTCTTATAATCAGTATTGTGTTCCATATGAGTGTAATTAGTTATGGCCAAGATGAAGGGGCCAAGTGGAGTTGTGCGGAATGTAGACGGAACCCGCGAAGGTGTCGTCGTGGGCAAATTTGTGGTCCGAGAGGGGAAGGACTCGGTGGTGGATTAGGAGTTGGAGGAGGTGTTGGTGGTTATGGTGGAGGGGGTAAATAAAAAGTTTCCCTTTTCTGGTATATATATTATGTAGTCTGTGTGAATGTTTTTGATACGAGCTTCTAAATCGCTTTTAGGAGTTTAGAAACATTTATTATACTTTCTCTTTTCTAAATTAAGTGTTTATTGTCAGATTTTGAGATTTTTTTTTCGTAACTTTAACTTTTATTATATTTTTGTGCTATATAATATTTGATGTAAAGTTTATGAATGGATTGAGTTTTAAATGTATTTTACATTGGTATAATTTTAATCATTTAATATATAACACAAACAAAAAAATTTAAGATTAAAGTTAAAAAAAAAAAGACTTCTAAAACTGATATTATACACTTATTATTGAACGAAGAGAGTAGTAAAAAAAAGAAATTTAATAAAAAATATTATAGATATATACATAGTTGTCAACTCGTAAAAGATATATAAAATAAATATATATTATGTATTTAATATTTAATGTTCAGTTAATTTTTATTGAATTTATTGATAATTTAAAAACATTCAAGAGTAACAGTTCGATTCGTATGAGTTATGGTACGAGTCTATTTAGTTTTACAAATCATGATACGAGTCTTACAAGCTATTATACAAGTATTATAAGTTATTGTAGGAGTTAAAATCATTTTCAAGTAATGGTCGAAAAATAATTTAGAAATAAAAAATAAAAATACACGGATTGTCCTTTTCCTCTTACCAATGTGTCATTTTTTGTCCTATTTTATGAAAAAATACATGGGTAGTCCTTTATTTTGAATTTATGCACATTGTTAGTCCGTTAGGTTTAACTCAATTCTGTTAGGTGTATCACAATTACCAATTTACCCTTTTTGTCTTATTCGCAAATGACCATATTTGTAATTTTTATTATTATTTTCTTTTCTTTTTATTTGTTTTATAGATCTTCAATAGTTCAAAGTATATCCATCCCTTTCTTTTGGTGTCTATATTTTAATTTAAACCTAAATTATCTCAGATCTATTTCTCTCTCTATAACTAGAAACTATTTTCCGACAACATCTAATTTCGTCCACCGGTGACCTCCGAGTAGTCACCGCCACCTTCTTCGGATATACAACAACCTTCAAGTCCGTCAATCATTACCGGTCTTCTACCAGCAAAACGAAACAGCAATCACGTTGAGTCACTTGTAGGTCTCGCCGGATCTCCGCGCGCTTCTACTTTCTCATTTTCCGGGGTTTACTGCTAATCTCCGATCACCAGATTCTGGCCGATGCCTAACTCCGACGAACAACCTCTTAAGTCCACCACCACCGGTGAAAAAGCCTACACCTCCATTAAACCACCACCTCCGCTGCCGCGCTACCACATCGGAATATGTTCCACCACCATCTTCGTTGGTAATAAGATCCAACATAATTACACGTCGACTTATATTTTGCCATCGAATTTGATACCCGCCTTGATCTGCATTTTAATGATCCGAATGATAATCATGTTGGGTTGGATATTGATAGTTTGAATTCGATCAAAACTGGTGATTGCTATAAAACAAATAAAAAAAAAGAAAAATAATAAAAATTACAAAAATGGTCCTTTGCGAATAAGACAAAAAAGGTAAATTGGTAATTGTGATATAACTAACATAATTGAGTTAACCCTAACTGACTAAAGGACTATCAATGTGCATAAATTCAAAATAAAGGACTATCCATTTAATTTTTCAGAAAATAGAACGAAAAGTGTCACATTGATAAAAGGAAAAGGACCATCCGTGTAATTCACTCTAACTAATATAAGTTTAACAACTATAAATACATATTATCGAATGTGTGTATTTTGTAGGGCTGAGCATCGGGCCAATACCGACCCGACCCGAACCGATACCGATTAATACCGAAACCGAAAATAGGCAAAACATCAAACCGAAACCGAACCGAATTTGATTCGGTCGGTTCGGTATTGTGACCGAAAAATACCGAAAATACCGAAAATAACCGATAAATACCTATTATACATGAAGTAATATAAAACTAGTCTCGTGTAGATAACTTATGACTTTTTACTACCGATTATACATGTATATTTCCTTATAATAAAATAAATTTAATTTTTTAATGGCTAACAAGACGAGTAAACCATAGACATACATTTCCATCATATAAGGTGTGACAGTTTAATAACCGAGCAAACTTATGGTAATTTCTAATGTTATCACTAACCTCATCGAGTTTTTATTTTAATTTTCGAAAGAAATGTGACGATAATTATAAGAAAAATTATAATAGTCATACATTTTACTATAAAAAGAAAACTCTAAATCTACAACTTCGTTCAAGTTTACTGAGTATCTCATTTTCTTTTTTTCAAAACCACCATGGAAATCAAACACGGTATGATGGTAAGGCTATGAAGTGAAGTCATTATGTTATGAATTTAGGTAATTTTACATTACTGACATTTTTAAAAATGAAATCCAATATATATGGTTTGAATGCTTACCTATGATCCACAGTCAATTGAACAGGATCTTAGGTGTTTGTCAATTCCTGATGACAACAATTTAATCTCCTTTGTAAGCAACTTGGTTCCAGCAACAAATTCACACATCACACCATCGACTTCAATCAAACTGCACCCACGATCCTTTTTCACCTTCTCGTCTTCCATCTTCTCTCTTACTTTGGCCTTGAGCAGTCACAGACCTGAGCAACAAAAACATAAATCCCTATTTATATTTCGGGTTGGGTCGGGCCTTTTCGGTTTTGGTCGGTATTTCTACCGACCCGACCCGAATACCAAAAATGGTGATTAGTTACGTCGACTACAGCCCCGAATGCACTATTTCGGTTTCGGTGTCGGTCGGTATTGTCGGTTTCGGTCGGTATTTCTCAGCCCTAGTATTTTGTGTGTAAACATGAAATAGATGAAGACCATGAGCCAACTTTATAACTATAATTAACGTCTAAAACTTTTAATCATCGATTATATCCTTCTCCATTACCTGATTAAATAATGACATATTAACATTTCTTTATCATTGATACCTCATAGGCGTAGAGTTCTTAAACCTTTTAAAAAGTAATTGTAATTTTAGTCCCTTATGACTTGTTAATTTGGTTCTTAAATTTCTTTTCTTTATTTTTCTGGCTCCAAAATTATTAATTTTCATTTTCTTTTTATCCTTCCGTTAAATTTAAGTTAACTTTCTCCATTAAATACTATGACATGCTAAATATGTGAGGAGATTTTCCCTCTTTAATAAAAGGGAGGTGATTTTTTCACTTTAAATTTTTATTTATTCACTTAAATTTAACATGAATTGACAATTATACCCTCCCTTTAATATTAAAACCCAATTCTTCAAACCATTTCATCTTCATTACAACAAATAAGCATATAAAATTTGTCCATTTTCAATATCGCTTGGAGTCTATAAATGCCTCTAACAAATTTACACAATGATGTTTCCACAGTTCCTCTTAAAATGTTTCTACCCTTCAACGAGGGACTGTTTTTTCCTAGTTTACAAGTAATGGTAGTCGGTACTAGCTATGTATGGTAATTTTGAATGTCTCAAACAACAACTAAGATGGTTAAATCGAAAACTATAGCAAAATGAAAACCTAAATCGCTTTATTCAAAATAGCGGATTAACCGTTTAAATTACGAAGCTTTTTTTAAAGAAAAATTAATAATCTAATAAGCGAGAATCCGACAAAGTAAACCAACCCGATTCTTGGCTTCCCAACACGATCATAAAGATGGAAACATTTAGGGAAATAAACATTGTGTACAATTCTTTTATAGAGCTCTGTATACAAGCTGGATTGAATCTTGAAAACTACCCTACGAAGAGAAGAATAAGACTTGTATACAGCATAGAAGGTAGAATTGTCGATTTTGAGTTATATACCAATGAAACTGATAATAGTTTAGATCTTTCTGAAAAAAATGAAATGCAAGTGGATCTTGATTTACGGGAATTAAGTATTATGACACTAGACTCATGGTTTGAGATGATATCTGGTGTGAAGAAGATAATGGAGAAATACACAGTGAATACATGTGGATATTGACCTGAAATTCAGGTGGGTCCCAAAGGGCATAAAGTCAGGAATTGTAAGGCGTCAAAACACCAATCTCGAAATGGTATGCACGCGTGGCAAGAAGCGACGGTTTGATTTAAAGAGGTTTTATGGTAAGGCTCCTGCTGTGGTTGAGATGTGTGTACAAGCTGGTGCACCAGTTCCGGACCAGTATAGGAGTATGATGAGAGTAGATGTTGTTCCTCCATGTCGTGATGAATTGGATCTTGTTACATAAATGTGGCAAAACGGGTGGGTTGAGTTTACTTCATTATGCTCTGCATATGAACCCAAAAGACCGATGGTTTCCGCATTTGTTTTTGTATACCTTTGTCACAATGGGAAATGATGCAGTATCATTTGCCATTTATTCTTTGAAAATTTTATCAATGGAACTTTGGCATTAACAGCAATCTTTTTTCTTGTGGCTTACCCACAGTTTCTTTATATCTTATTATCGTTTTAGTACAAATGAATCTTTTATATGTGGTAATTGCTCATCTTTTTCAGGATTAAGTTGCTGATGGCCTGATAGTTGAAGTCTGATATTTTACAACATTCCTTTTTGTCTTTACGCATAGTTTGACGTTTTGACTACAATTTCGTTGAATCTACATTTCAAAGAAAACTCTGTAAAAATTGATCCAAACCGAAAACATATACCTCCACTTCTTAACCGGCTCCATCCATTGTGGCCGATAATAATTATATGTCTCGGATCCTACCTCTTGTTACGTAATTTTTTTATTTTTTTTACTTGGTGGATTTTTGAGTAAGAAGACACTTAAAACCTGTTCATTAACATCAGAATCGTGGGTGGGAATTAGTACAACAACAAATTAACTAATTCTACACGTGCAACTGTTGGCTGCTATGTTACAAAAATGAGTTTTATCTTATTGCATCCGTAGTGTTATGAGGTTAACAATATGAGGATACATTATACCATTGGGGTTAAAAATTAGTTTTAAATAGAAAAAAATAGAATATTTTAACGGATTACAAGATAACAAATTAGTACACTAAACAAGTAATTTACTCATAAAATATAACGTATCACCCCAAGTCCCCGATTACGCTAAAAATCATTGTATTTTGTTCAACAACTTAAAACAAGCAATTTACACTGAATAACTCAAAATTTTACTTTCGAAAAATCAAATGTAGACTATGACCAATAAAGCGAGACAACTTTGCTGTTTTTTAGTGGTGGCACCATCAGCATCTACAATTTCCTTTCAGCGGGTTTGATCAATTCATCATCCCCGATTCCAGTTTTGCTATCCCTCATTTTGTAAAATTCTCACATAAAATGGACAGATTTTATATACTTATTTATTGTAATGAAGATAAAATGGTTTAATTAATTGGGTTTTAATATTAAAGTGGAGGGTATAATTGTCAATTCAGTTTAAATTCAAGTGAATAAAAAACTAAAGTGAAAAAATTACCTCCCTTTATACAAACAATACCTTTCTTTCACAGGAAAAAAACCCTCAATATTATAGAAATCACCATCAACCTCTTTTTTTAAATTCAAGAAGTCTCCCTTTTCAAATCCCTTCTTGAAAAGTTATCTTTTATGATTTATCAACCTCCTTCCCCGCCACCACCACAGCCTCTATCCGGCGCAACCATCACAACCACCCTCCGTCGCCCACCACCACAGCCTCCCTCGGCCACCGCCACTACCACAACCCTCCCCGCAACCACCACCATTTCTCTTCCCCACCATCCGCCGCCACCATCACAGCCACCACCATCTCGTTTTGTAAGTAATTTGAGTTTTAATTATGGTGGTAGAGCAAAGGAATGAGAAAAATAGGGTTTGTAAATGATTGTAGGAGATGGTGGTGTGTTTGGATATTTGAATTTTTGCTTTATAGGTAGACATGGTTTACTCATGTTTTGGGGGTAAATATTTGAAGAAGAACGGGTTTGGTAATGATAATAAAAGGAAAATAAAGAAGGGTAATTTGGTTATTTCATATATTTAGTTGTCATTTAACGGAGAAAACTAACGAAAAGCTATGTTGCACGGGAACTGGTACGGGGACGGGAAACGGGAACTGGTACGGGGACGGGAAACGGCAAAACTAAAAAAATCAAGAAACGGGTACGGCACGGGTACGGATATAAATACATTAA
The DNA here is from genome assembly GCA_910822075.1 of Senecio squalidus. Taxonomy (NCBI): domain Eukaryota; kingdom Viridiplantae; phylum Streptophyta; class Magnoliopsida; order Asterales; family Asteraceae; genus Senecio; species Senecio squalidus. Next base: position 4,131,304 of record CAJVGC010000060.1, read on the forward strand.
AAAATAATAATATATATTATAGATAATGTACCACAAACCTCAAAATATATTAATACGTTCATGTAAACTTCAAAATTCATTCATCTTCCAAAGATAATCATAAATCTTTCAAAATTCATACATCTAAAGAAAAGGTAATCAAATATTATCAATCAAACCGTTTTCAAGATCGGGGTCATCTAGTGAAAGATCCGCAAACTGCAAAAAGCCTACATCTTCCATCGAGTCAAAAGTATCTCCACCAATATCCCACATCTTCAAGTCATCATCGGGAGCCCTAGATAAAAGTCGGAGATTATTGTGTACGTAAACCAAGTCTTGAAGAGGCCTTCTGATCAGTTTTAATCTTTTGAGCATCACAATAATGGAGGCAAAGCGAGTATCAGCAATTGAAAGCAGTCTAAGAGAAGTAAAGTTGCTGAAAATAGCCATAATCGAATATGTTTGGGTTTTGTTTGAATGAAGGGCCGAAGGTAGGTTTACTGGACGTTACGTTAATTGGGATCATGGATGTTATTGGGGAATATGAAGGGTTAACAAGGAAGTTACAAACTGCACCCCTGGACTGCTGAAAAAGTGTAAAATACGTCCCCAGAAAAAGGAAACGTCCCCAGAAACGTCCCCAAATCATCTGTTGACTTGCCGATACGGTCAAGGGCGTCCCCAAAGTTTGGGAAACGGCCGGGAAACGTTTCCCAGGCGTCCCCGGCGCCGTTTCCGTCCCCTGGGCGTTTCGGGTACGGGGTACGGCAAGATGGAGCCGTTTCCGTGCAACAGAGACGAAAAGTTGACGGAATGACAAAAAAAATAAAAAATAAATAAACAACTTTGGGACCAAAAATATGAAGAAAAAAGTTTAAGGACGATATCAACGAATTGACTTGTTATGAAGTATTAAAATTGCAATTTACTCGCTTTTAAATTTAAAAATAAAAAGTCATTTAGAAATAAAAGTAGCCGTGAAAATGAGAACTCACGTGCTATTCGACCTCGACTCGATAGAAACTCAATTTGAGCCAAGTCTAAACAACCTCAAGCCGAACGTAACACCAACTTGGAGCTCGAATGAGCTCGAGCTTTAGACACTAAATTCATTAGAATAAATAAGCTTAAACGAGTCTATTATTTATGTAAATATATAGTAAAAACAGTGTTACGTAATCAAGAAGTTGTAAGCTATCTTTAATTTAAATAAAAGTCCATCAGAAATGGGCTAAAAGAGTAATTTGGTTTTTAATCTTATATTTTCTTAATTTTTAAAAAATAAGAATGTTTAGGCAACTTGAAAACCGAGTTGATCCCTTGTGTATCATATAGATCGCAAATTGGCTTGGAATATTGTTTTCTATTTTTTTCAAAAAAAAATAAACATTTCTTTATTTGAGTGTGCGAGTCCAACCCAAAACCCGACTCAAACCCGATTAACACAAACCTTATTCGGATGGGTTATCGAATCAAATTATAAAACTTTAATACTGAAAAACCCGGCCCGGTCAACACCCCTGATACAAACACACACACAAAAAAGACACTCAAATTCCGAACTCAATAATATTTTTTGGGAAAATATCTTCTCAACTACTTCTTATGGAATACCCTATTATAATACTATTGATAAAAGAAAATCTTATCCACGATCGAGATCTGAATAAAATGAATCGACCGATTCATTTTCCAAATATTTGTTTTCTATACCTTCATAAAATTAAAATCTGAAAGCCCCGACCACCGATGTCATCGTTCAACTTATGTCAAAGAATTACCGGAAACGAGAATTCATTAACGAAGTCTGAACACACAATTTGTATTTTGTTGGTGTGTTTGTATAGATTTGAAATCGATCCCCAAATTTACAAAGCGTGTATGTAAGAAAACGAAGACATGCAAATCCGTGTCTTCGTTCTTTAGAGTAATTGAATTTGAGTAGTGCATTGGTGCTATAAGAACTAATATTAGACCACTTTTTGCAAAATTCATAAGTTAACTTTTTGCGAATTATGAACTTATCAAGTTAAGTTTATGACTTTGACATAACCTGAATTTGATAAACTCATAAGTCCCGAAAAGTGAGCTTATAAGCTTTTGAAAAGTTACATAAGCTAATTAAACTCGACAAATAACTCGAAACAAACACCGACTAAAAATGTGAAGAGAGAAGCAGACATGTAAAGAAGAAAATCAATCAAAATGAAATGCTAACTATTAAGAAAATTAATAAAAGAAATTCTAATCTATATCGCAAAAGGTATTTTAGTTATTTTGCTAATCTTAACTTCACCGTTAAGTTAAAAGTGAATGGATGATTCTTACAACGTGTGTCACCTGCTTATCGATTTGTCCTTCCGATCGGCTGGACTCTTAAAGTTTTCCAACATTCAACGCGAGACTGTATATATCAAGCACAATCATCTTGCATTTAGGACTCATTTCCCTTATGGTTAAGGTGTGTGACTTCTATTAAGAGTTTAAATCTCTTGATTTCTTTTGAGATGAAAAAAACATATAGAAACTAGACGAATTGTATTCCGCTTAAAACAATTGATAACATAAAGAAGTTTTAAAAATGACGTAATCCCGTTTTATAAATCGGTTGAATCATGAACTGATCAGTTCGATCCAATTTGGGATTGTGGAATTACATGGTTTAGCTTACCTAAATTGATCGGAATGGTCACATGTCATACCAAACCAAATATGAAAGCATTTTCTTTGTTCTTAAGAAAAATGAACCTAGACTAATACTAAGGGTGAAATTAATATGTAAAATACAACTAATTAAATTAAACAATTTCTTTAATAATTTATTTCTAACTTAATTAATTGCCTAAATCGTTTCTTACGTTTGATTAAATTATATATTTCGTACCTAAGGTTTTTAAAGTGCAAATCTCGTTTGTATGGGAAATCTTTGTTACAAATATTATTTCTGACAGAGACGTTTTATATAATTAACAAGTCTAAACCTATTTGCATAAATCATCTCTGTCAGAAATGATATCCGCATCAAATATTTTCCACAGAAACCGATACATACACTTCCGAAATCCTAATAATAATTAAATCTGCAATCTTAACAAACGTTATCAATTTTCGATTTAAGAGCGTACCCAACGGTGGTGTTACTGTTAACCACCGCGTTATGCAGCCCTATAACGCCATCATGACTAACCGGTCGTGTTATGAATAATTTTTTTTTAATCGTTAACTTAATTAGAAAAAAAATTAAATTTTTATAAATAAGTGGATCCAGAGTTTCGTGTTATGGTTAAAGGTATTTCTTATATTATATTATGAGCTGTGTTATGCTGACGGGACCTATAACGCCCTTTTCGGTGTCATGGGTACGTATGTTCTAATATATTAATATAAAGTGAGTCATACATATGGTCAACAAGAGGCCTTTCGGTTCATCACCAAGTCGGCAACCAACTAACCATAAATCATCACATCAACAAATCAACAACACACTTTTACGAAAATTCAAACCCTAACTAACACTCTCTCAACCACCGTCACCGGCGATCAAAATTCCGGCATAGCACAATGATTTACCTCTTCTTCACCGTTCTATTCGTGGAAATGCTAACAATCCTGTTACTCCTCTTCAAAACACCGCTCCGTAAGCTTCTAATAATCGGATTAGATCGAGCGAAACGAGGAACTGCTCCGTTGATTGTGAAATCCGTCGGTGCTACGGTGTTTGTTATCATGATGTATAACGTTTATAGTGTCACGGAGATCCAGAATCGACCGGTTGATGCGATTAATCCTACTGATCAGATTATTCTCGCTAATCATATGCTTGAAGCTTCACTTATGGGTAATTTCGTTAATCTCTGTGTAATTGTAGTTTTAATTTTGATTTTAGTCATTAATTTTGGAAAAATTAGGTTAATCGGTTGAAGTGTGAATCAATTGGTTGTTTACGGTTCATACGATGTCGTTTTGAGGTTTCTATTAGTAATTAAGTTTGTGATTGTTATAAATAGTGAAATGGTAAAATTAGGTTTTGTTATTAATTAGTTAAGCTTTTAATCATTTTGTTATGCTAGACAGTAGTTTAAACAAAGTAGTTTTGAGGTTTTGGTGTGTAATTAGTCTTCTGATCCTGTTTTGATTGATTAATTTTGTTGTTAGGTTAGTTACGTCTTGTTAAATTAGGTTTTGTGAGTAATTAGCTCTTTAAACGAAGTCATTTTGAGGTTTCTGTGTGTAATTAAGTCTGTAAGAGTGTTTAGATGGATTAGTTCTGGTTTTTGTTTGTTTATAGTTTGTTTAATTAGGTTTTATGATCAATCGGTTGTTTTAACAAAGTTGTTTTGAGGTTTCTCTTTGCAATTAAGCTTGTGAGAGTGTTTAGATTGATTAATTTTGGTGTTTGTTTGGTTTACGGTATGTGAAATTTAGTTTTAAATGTGAATCAGCCGGTCTAATCATATGCCGTTTTTGAGGTTTTATGTGTACTTAAGTGTGTGATTGTGATTCGATTGATCATTTTGTTTTTAGAAGCAATCGGTTGGTTATTTGCGTATTATATAGTTCACATGATATCGTTTTGAGGTTTCCTTGTCTAGTTATGTTAGTTACAGTGTCTTATAGCTAATCAGCTGAGTGTGAATCATTTGGTTATGTTATAGTTCAACTGGAGTCGTTTTGAGGTATTAAAGCTTTTGATTGGGATTTGATTGATTACTTTTGGTGCTAGTTTAGTTACAGTATCTAGATGAATCGGTTAAACATGAATCATTCTGTTATCTTATAGTATAAAAGATTTTTGTATGATACACTGAAACTTTTGATTGATCATTTTGGTGCTAGTTTAGTTACAGTCGGGGATATTAGGTTTTTTAGCTTTTCAGTTGATCAAACAATGTCGTTTTTGAGGTCTCTGTTAGTAGTTAAGCTTCTGATTGCGATTTTGATTGATTAATTTTGTTGTTAGTTTAGTAAAGTTTGGGAAATTAGCATAAAGAACTGCTTATTTGTGTACTGTGTTTTAACCCACATATAAGGAGTTTGGAGTGTTTGGATGGTTTCTGCGTATTATGTGCCTGCTTATTATAGAGTAAATAAGCAGTTTGGCCTTTGAAATAAGCAGGTAAGTTCTTGCTTATTAAGCAGATAAGCAGTAATAAATAAGCCATCCCGAACACAGTGATTAGACTTACAGAATCACAATCTGAATCATATGATAAATTTTTATTTTATTTTAGTTGTAGTAGATAGGTTTTTTTACCCCTAAAAATAATTTTCTTGCAGAAGTTCTTTGGTGTTTCTCCAAACTGGATTATATTGATTCTAGAACGTTCTAGGCATTAGAATCTGATGTAGTTTTACCAACACCCCTAAAGTGGGGCACCATCTATCCTGAAAAGCTAGTTTTGTTGCAATAACCTTTTACTTGCTTCTCGGTATTTTGATCCTAAAAAATCAGAATTAAAAATTTTAGTCTTCGGCATTGTTACATATATGTCTTAAACAATTCTTTAAAGTTTGGCTAAAGTTTTAGTTAATTGTTGCAGGATTCTCGCTATTTCTCTCACTTATGATAGACAGGCTACACCATTACATTAGAGAACTACGCATACTCAGAAAAACCATGGAAACTGCAAAGAAGGCAAACCGAGCAGCTGAAGAAACCAAGACCAAAGGTGCAGATGAAGTCAAAATCCTAAACGAAGAAATGTCTAAACTAAAAACACAAATCAAAACGCTAGAATCTGAGCATGCAACTAAGGAGAAAGAAATCAAATCTGCTGAAGCCAATTCCGTTGCTCTCAAAAACCAATCAGAAGGTTTCCTTCTTGAATACGATCGTTTGCTAGCAGAAAACCAAAATCTTAGAGATCAACTACGATCCATGGATGAAAATTCCTCACATTCCAATGGTAAGAAGAATATGTGAGTTAATCCCGTTCACAGAAGGAAATACTAGTGTTCTACTTTAGAACAATGACGGTTTTAATATGTAGCATCTTCATATCATATGGTATTTGGTAAATTTTCTGCAATATAAATGTGCCCTACCTCCCTTATATTTATCCATTTCCCAGTATTCTACTTTTTCCCCATATCGTACAACATAATCTCATTTGTTTTAGCTTATTTTCGTGGTTTATAAGCGTATTACGACTTAACTACATAATAAGTTATAAGCTGAAAAATTTACCATACAGAAAATATACGAACCAAGTAAAGCTTATAAGCCTTAAAAATAAGCTAAAACAGTCACCCATATGTTTGAGTTGATTTTAAGGTTATTTTTAGAGAAGACGACCGAATAACAAAAAGCTTGAACTAAGATTTGGCTCGAGCCTGAAAGAATATATGTGATATTAGAATATCTGCAGAAGTGTCACCTCGCAGGTTTTATTCATTTGAGACCGTTTATCGTGAATATATGTTATGTTTGGCAATAGTAGCTATAATTTGAACCAAATGTTTTAGTTTAATGTTTTAACGTATTCGATTATACTATCAAACCTATATACACGGTTATTCTCGACTCCAAACCAAACACTAGCTTATGTTTGCTGAAGTTGTTGAGAACTTGAGATTATTTGAGAATAATAAAAAAAAACTATGCTTTCGATTTTGTAACTTTTATTCTTTTATGCACACGTTGGATTTATATTCCATTTAGGTTTATTTTGAACCCCTTCAATTAGTCATCACCAAGATACAACTTTTTATTTATTTTTTTTTTTTTTTTATCGATCTTATTACACGATTTTACTTGAAAGAAAATTGTGTTTCTTCTACGTTCACAAAAGGAAAGACGATAACAGTTAATAACCGGTATCATTTTCAGTCTTGCTCTTTATTTTGCCGATTTTTAGGCTGAGATACCTATGTTATTTTCGTTTAATGACGACAAACACATGGATCTAGTGGTGACATTATAAAAGAACACCCTCTTTTTGAATATCACAAGTCAAACCAACATCACTTCATGGCACCAAATTTACTATTATTCCTTTTACCCTTTTTTATGTGTGTTCAGTTTCATCTCACTTTTTCACAACAAACCAACCTAAATTCCACCCTAGCCCCGACACCGGCTATAGTTCTGGCTCTAGCTCGTGTCGGTCGTTGTTCAGTGGCATCTACGGCTCTTATCAAAGATGTAACACCTAAAACCTTGAAACGTACACGATCACCAAATTTATTGCAAAAACGGTCCAGAGCCAGACCAAGATCTAGGTCTAGGTTAAATAAAGTTAATGCTTCCAAACAAAAAGCGGTGCATCATTTCCCGATAGTAGTACATATATTTATTATATACTTTTTGAAGTTATTTCTTTGGGGTGCGAAAAAGACATTACAAAAGGGTAACGAGGAAGGCAATAGTGTAGTACAAGCAAGTTACTCGAGTAAAAAGTTCAAAGAAGCATAACGTTACATATTTTCATGACATTCTCATGGAAAAATTCACGTCATTTAAACAAATGGAATTGCTTTGGTATATACTGTTTGTATGAAGTCGTCTATTGACGATGCCAAATGGCCCGAATATCTGCCTCCAAAAAGATGTTGTAAATGTTCTATATCCTTATGTAATACGGAATAACACGTTCCATATTGAACATATTTCAAGAATCTGTTTTAAATAACATGTTAAAGACCGAGAAAGAGGTGTCAAAAATAAGTTATGTTTTGTGTACTTGAACTATATCAATAATACCGTCTATATATTATTCATAAATGCCTTGTTTGTTTCGGGTAATCTTTATATACCTATGTATTGTATACGCTTATAATTTTCATAAATGTCCTCTATGTCACTATGTGTAAGAGTCTTTGTCGATGAACAATAAAATAACGATGACACAATATTTTTTTCCCACTTGATAGAAAGAAAATTCACGAGTCGACGCTAGGGAAAATTCATACTTCACGTACGATATCTTGGTCTTTTTTTAAGGGTTATACAAGAATTGTCAATCGTCGCACAACCACTCGTCTAGAGTAAGTTACACGTTTCATATTCTTCACCATATCTAGCTAACCGATACGAATATGTTTATGTTTAAATAAAGATGTGAACTTGTTCTTTGCTTACATATTAAACATATCATTAGTTGGTAAACATATTATCTTCTTTTTTATTATTTATCACTCAACTAATCAACATTAAAATGTCAAGTTGTATCATATTTCATCAACTTATTTCTACCAAACCAAAGAATACTCGATATTTGTAAAGTAAATATATCAAACTTACAATATCAAATAATCAATAGGCTTGATGACAATTTAAGATTAATGTTCGATTTTTCCCGACTACAATCCTAATAGGGACATTTTAAAATGAGACAAGAAAAAATATCGAATACAAGAAAATTTAACGTGGTTAATAAGTATTAACGGTTTAGTAAGGAAAATATGTATACACATCAAGAGAAGGGTTTTCTTTGTTCATGTTATCCATGAAATACAAGTATATTGACAAAAATGAATGCGTTCGAATTAGGGATTAACCGTTTTTGAACCCTTCTTCTGACCACTCAAAATATGTTATATAGAAAAGTTCGAATCCTAAGACCTCTTGTGACGACATCAAACAAAGACATTGGTTGGGTTTTTTTAAAGTAGGGGTGAGCAAAAACCGAACCGAAAACCCAAAATCCCAAAAAAAACCGATAAAAACCGAGCCGTAAACCAGTCCGAATACAAAAACCGATGGTTTGGGTTTCTATTTTTGAGAAACCGAAAAAGACGGTTCGGTTTGGGTCGGAGGGTAAACCAAACCGAAAAAAACCGAACCGAACCATTATATGTATGTCAATTTTAATATGTTCACTTTTAGTAGATATTTTAAGTTTTATTCTTTTTATTTTTTTTCCTTTGTCTGAAATTCTAAATCATCCTAATTAATTACTCCCTAAACACACAAACTCTCGATGCTAATAGTGAAGACTCAAAGTTTTATTTTCTAAATTGTCAATCTCATACTTATCAATATGTAATCTTTTGGTGTCCTATAGGCCACATTACTCAGCAACATATAGGTTTATTTCTTCAATTTTGATTATTTTTTTGTTGCCATGTAGGCTATAGTTTACTAAGCCACATATAGTATTTTTTTCCTCTTCTTAATTTTGTGTTTAAAGTTTTCCGACTCATATCATTATGTTCTAGTAATATGCACAACGTCATGTTATAAGTTGTGAATTGCTCCGCCAATTATTGCGTAACATAGGCTTCCATTTGAGATTTATTTCACAAGTTTTTCTTGACAGATCTATGAATTTGCCCATGTCCAAAAACCGAAATAAAAAACCAAACCGAACCGAAAAAAACCGAAACCGAGAGGAACCGAACCAAACGGTTTGAAACTTTCAGAAACCGAAATTTCGGTTTGGGTTCGGGTTGAGGTCGGAACCGACCCAAACCGACCCATGCTCACCCATATTTTAAAGTAAAAATATATGGTCCTTAATAGTGAAACAAAATCCCAAAACTTAGGGATTATATTTCAAATTGTTATACATAATCTTGATGACTTAATAATGCCACGTAGGTGCCGTCTTAGCATGCCCAAAAGGTTGTCACTCAATACCAATATTTTGCCACCTTGTCAAACTTCCGTTAAATAAATCGTCAACTCGAAAGATGCCACATATACATTTGCCAACCAACCAAATAACTACCACTTCCACCCTTTTCATCTTTATATATAAAACACCCCACAAAACAAACTAAACCAACAAAAAAAAAACCAAACATGGAGTGGACTAGAGGTAATGTTCTTGGCCGTGGTTCCTCCGCCACCGTCTCCACCGCTACATCGACCTTTGGCGACGTTTTTGCAGTCAAATCCGTCGACTTTTCACTATCCCATGTTTTGAAAAGGGAACAACATTTTTTGTCAATGTTGGAAAGTCCTTATGTTGTAAGTTACAAAGGGTGTGATATTAGTATGGAAGATAATAAAATGATGTATAATATTCACATGGATTGTATGTCGGGTGGTTCGATTATTGATGTGGTAAATCGACGAAATGGTGAAGGGTTAACGAATTTGGAAATTGTGAGTTATACAAGAGATATAGTTCGAGGGTTGGAGTATATTCATTCTAGTGGCGTAGTGCATTGCGATATTAAAGGTCGTAATGTTATGATAGATGGAAATGGTGCGAAGATTGGAGATTTTGGTTGCGCGAAATGGGTTGGTGAGGTGAGCCCGATATCTGGGACGCCAATGTTCATGGCGCCAGAAGTAGCACGAGGCGAAGAACAAGGGTTTGCAGCGGATATATGGGCACTTGGATGTACAATAGTCGAAATGGCAACAGGTTGTTCACCATGGTTAAACATTAACAACCCGGTTTCAATTCTATACAAAATCGCATTTTGTGGGGAAACCCCAGAAATCCCTAATGAATTATCTGATCAAGCAAAAGATTTTGTTAGCAAGTGTTTAATTCGTGATCCAAGACAACGTTGGACCGCGAAAGAGCTGCTTAACCATCCTTATATTCAACAATTCGACGACAATTCAAAGGAAACAATTTGTGAAAAAATGATCACAAATTCTCCAACAAGTATACTTGATCAAGACGTGTGGGATTCGATTAACGAATCGTCATCTTTTTCGTGCACGGGTAATGAGTTTGATCAATCAAATTTTGTATTGAGGCAAAGAATCAAACAGTTGGTGTGCAACTCAGAAATGATGCCAAATTGGACAAGTGAACATGAATGGGTTACGATTAGATAGCGGCGGTGACAGGTGGCATGGTAGGTGGATTGCACCATGAGTGGCGGTGAAGATGAGATGATGAGTTGTTTGATTAGTTTCTTAGATTCCACCATAGTTGGTTGTACATAGTTGTAAAATGTGGTTTTAGATATGAAACGACACCGTTTTTGGATGTATTGTTATTTAATTTTTCGAAATTTTTGTTAATTTAATATTTAATTAATCCGACTAGTTTAACTAATTATATCGCAAATTTCAACTCTAATACTAGTAAAAAGTTGCGTTAACTTGTTTACTGAACTAAAGTCGAGAGAGATATTATAGCGATGGTAGTTATATTGTACCGCTCAGTTTTAGCTTTATAAACAAGTTGACATGTTAATCACAAGATCAATATTAGATTATAGATATAATTATTCGTTGAAAATTATACATAAAATATTAACAAAAAGACATAAGTATTAAATAAAATAGTTCCACATTTTTAAACATGAAATTCCATGTAAATTTGTTTCTATTCAACTCTTTTTTTAACAAAACGATTGATTTTTTGTTATATTAAATGAATGGCGAAATATCAAAGAAGCGTGGAGTAAAACAAGACTTGACATAACTCGTGTGCTTTGGAGCCTTCGATAATTACATTTGATATGATTGATCATTATATTATATCATCGGTATCATGTACACATGGAAATTTTATTTTCGTACGCAATGAGAACGTTTGTGTGATTGAGACCGAAAAAATGGAACAAGGTATCTTTGAATATGTTTAATAATGTGATAATATAGTGTGATTAGATAAAGATATGTAAATTATGAAAGATAAAGTTTGAAAGCAAACACAAAACTTAGGGTTGGATACCTTCTTTTGTACTTGTGTTTGTTGACTTTAAATATACCAAAGATTTTGAAGTAAATGGGTTGAACCACTAATGTGGTTGGTATCAAATATTCCACTTTTTGGTAGAATATTTTGAGTAATTTTTTGACATATGCTTTTGTATGTACTCTTCCAATTCTAGGGTTATGTTTAAAGTCAAAATAAGTATGTTTATTACAATTTGTTTTTGCTTCTATGTTTGGGTATGTTGTAAAAACAATTCTCCTAATTCGACACCAAACCGCAATTGTTTTCAAGTAAAATAAACGGATAGCTCATTAAAGTAACTCAATATTCGACATGTGTGCACACGTGGTTTAAGCCTATACGGAGTAATAGTTTGTCAATCATGTAAGGAAATTCATACAACTTGCAAACAATACCAAAACAAAAGGTACAAAATGCATTAAAACGAAGAAACCATGGAAATTTACATGGATGGAATGGTTAGTGTGAATGTGTGATCAACTTATGTATTCGTGTAAATTGATCGGCTTAAGGGTTACAATGAAAATAAGAGAGATATTCAAAGAGTCAGATTAGGTCAAAAGTTCATACTGATCATGCCTGTAATTCTAATTTTACAAAGCGAGGTATTTTGGTCGTCCTTAGGGGTCACGACCCATCCAAAAGTTCAAGAATTAAGTAAAATTTGTATTATATTCATAAAATTTCAAAAATCAAGTAAAGTTTTTATGTGTATTACTCGGTTTAAATGATTTTGGCATCCCAATTGTTTCCATTAGTAACTTAACAAAATATACCGGTTTGCACATAAGAAACTCATGTGAGCCACTTATAATATTAAACTCAAGGGCTACTTCCCCACATGTATAATTTGGCCCCCTTTAATTATATTGTAATTAAACACCACGACTATATGTAACATTATTTATAAAATATAATATTTTTCTTTTCTTTTATATAACATGTGTGAAACTTTTATTGCATCACTCAACATCTTCTAGAAAAGGTTGGGCTTTGTAACTTGTGAATGAAGTGTTTGGTGAATGATTTTGTTAGTAGATTGGTGGTTATAACTTCTAAATCAAGATTATTTATAAATAAGCATTCCAAGGTTGGAAATCTTAACCTTCATTTTACACTCAAAACAGAAATATACTTTATTCCTTTTAATATATACCATTATGATAACCATGTGTTGTAGCGGTGACTATAGTTAGTTTAAATATATGTCACTTGATTTCTTTCGGCAGTCGTTTTTCATGAAAATAAATTTACGGATGACGATGACTTTTTGTTATCATAAATAAAACCTACATTAATGCAAAGATAGAGTGTGTGAAATTGTTTACAACTTACAATGGTGTAAAAATCGAGTATCATACATTTGTTGGTATTCAAAAGAAGCATATATGAAATCTATAAGAAAATATAAATTGGGTATTCAATAACTACACACGTTATACTTTATTCGTTATGTAAAACTTTTCGATACACTACGTTTGAAGTATACACTCCATCTCGATCAAATTTTTTGGCACCCTTTACTAATACATTTGTATTTCCACATAAATGTATGGGTGTCTATATTGAATATATAATTGGCGGGAAGATGGGTTGACGACAACATATGTAATATTATTTGCTATGTATTTGGGTTTATGTATTAACAAAACCGGTTTATAGTATATACATAAGATATATAAGACATGATTTACGAATATATGTATTTATCCTCCAAAAAACTCGACACATGATTTACGGATATCATAAAACATGAGAATGTTTTTTTTTTTTTTCTTTTTAACTATTTTTGTAGCTTAGTGCATTACATATCATTTTCTTTTGATTACTTATCAGTCATAATTGACATATATTATATGTTACATAATTAATAATTACAAATATATTATACATATACATAAACTATAGTATAATTTGATGGTCCCTTAATTATAAAAATAAACAAATATACTTTTTATTTTTATTAAATATAATATAAAAATAACATTAATTATAATATGGTGGTATATTCAAACATGTAATTTATTAGAAATGATAATGCATATCAATAATTTCCTTTTTAAAATTCATCTTTAAAAATATTTGTTTAAATGTTTTATAGATAGTTAGATATATATGTGTTATTTATATAGTTGTCTAAACAATAATTTTTTGTATAAAAAAAATATTTACTTTTGAAAAAATTGAACTTTAATAGTTTTCGGTTGTTATTAAATTCATTATTAGCAATTGTATTAATCTATAAATTTATTCCTATGCCTTTATTGAGTATCACGATATGTGATCTGACTTATTAATCAACGTGAATGTAAATTCAAATCTCGTAAATAACAAAAATATAATTTATTTCATATTATATAGAAATATACTTTTTTAAAAATAAAAATATATAAATATAAATATCCTTTAATATTATTCGTTACTAACAAACAATAGAGAATTCTAATTAAAAACTTACTAAATATTTGTGACCCTTAAGACATTTGTTTTTTCTTTCTAAATCAAGTAATTTAATAAGGGTTTTTCTAACATGTGCCGTAGGGCACAAGTTAACAACCATTTTTTAATATTAAAAGTACAATCAAAAGTATCAAATGGTACTTTTGATTGTACTTTTAATATTAAAAGTACAATCAAATGGTACTTTTGATTGTACTTTTAATATTAAAAAATGGTGTTAACATATGTTCTTAGGGCACAAGTTAAAAAAACCCATTTAATAATCATTTTATTTCTTATTTTGGTGTTGAATTTTAGACTTTTGACACACTCCACGCACGTGTACTTTCACTACCAAGATCCTCAATTCAATTTTAAGCAAGCCATATTTTTTTCCCCTTCTTTTTTAATAAGGATTTTTTTTTTTTTTTTTTTTTTTTTTTTTTTTTTTTTTTTTTTCGGGCTATAGTAACATCCAATTGGACAATATGCGACACACAAACCTTAAGTTAGTTAAATAAAACCTTTTTAAAGGAAAAAAGCATTTAAGCCATCTATTAGTAGACATTGACTATTTAAAGTTTCAAAAATATAAATAAATATTAATATACTTGAATGCCATTGTTAAAATTTAAGTATCCAACTTGACATTTTTGCTATTGTAAATTCTAGAATTTTATTAAACATTAAGATAAGAAAAAGAAAAAAGAAAAAAGTGCCTACAAAGTATAAATAGTGGGGATTTATTTAGATTGTACTCCTACTTGAATGCTATTATTGCATTTAAAAAACATGGAAATAATAAAAATGTATACATTAATATAAATTGCGGGTCTACTAGCTTTTAACACAAGTAAAAGTCAAATCAACCAAGCTAATATATATTGTTAAGAACCACACCACATTTCACATAAGTAAGAGGGTATATAGTCGTTATTAAAATGCAATGGAACAGCGTAATGCAACGAGAACCAAGAGATTATTTCTGATTAAATTTTATTGGTGAAACGGTTAATGATAGTTTCTCATTCATCATGTAATATATTAGCTCTCTATAATAATTCCTGGTTCGGCCATTTGGGTCTTGGAAATAATTATGTAGTAAGGTTTTATGGTTCGACCATTCGGGTCATAAAAAGAATTAAATGGTAATCGTTTGTCAATTCTCGTTCCATCTTAATTGGCATAATAAGAATAATTTATATGATTTCGGTTAGTGTTTCGCCCTTTTGGTATATATGCTAAATGTAGGAAACCTGAAGCTCATACATTTAATAGTTTCTACTTTCTATTTTCTACTTGAGTTATTTGGACCATAAAAACAGTTACTTAACTTTATTCGAAATATTCATATTCCACTTGAAAATAGCAGCGGTGATTGAAGGGTTGATGTTTTCCGCGGAAATATTGATCAGATTTCGGATGGCTTTAACAGAAAATCCCTGGAGATGTCGGTCAGGAGCATCATTATATGATATATATATATATATATATATATATATATATATATATATATATATATATATATATATATATTTCAAGAAAATGTGAAAGTGACATTATGAATAGTGAACGAGAAAGTCAACCTTCTTCAACCTGTTTACCTGCCTCTTAAACCAGGCCGGCAACCTGCTCCGACCTGTTTGTCTGTCTGCTTAAATAATAATTTTTTTATTTTTATTCTTATTACTATCCTGCCCCGACCTGCTTGCTTGTCTGCTTAAATAATAATTTTTTATTTTTATTACTACCCTATTAAATCTATATACATGAAATATATCTAATAGATATATACATATAGATGATGTTCAACATGTAGAAAATATGAGTCAACATTTACTATCACCTTTTAAATAAAATATGCAGATATGAAGACACACAACAACGCGCGGGCACCCTCACTAGTATATATACATTTTCAGAAAATGTGAAAGCGAACCTATAAATAGTGAACTAGGCCTGCTCCGATCTGATTAATATATGTGGAAGTCATAAGCTTCTACAGATCTCTTAATTGAAGTAGCCCAGGCCCATCACGAGGAGCCCTTTGCAGGCCAACATAGGAAGAGGCCCAGATTCTGGGGAAGGAGCCCGGTTTTGAACAAAAGCATTGGGGATTAATTCTAGACGAAAGTCTTGAATTTTCCTCTTTTAAAGGCTTGTTATCAACCCATATGTCTTTTCAAAATCTGGTTGAAGCTCCATTGCCCATTTTTTAATAAATAATGATGAGAGATTGTGTGTTTTTTCCCCCAAAAATCCTTATCTAACGTGCTAATTTGTTTTCACGTACCCGAGAAGAAGGAAGTTGATATCGCTCAATTATATAAATATCTATTCGCGATATTCGTTATCGTTTTAGTCTAAAACGTGATGGATAGGTCCTATTGTACTTATATTTTTGTATAAGTATGTATTTAGGTGATTTAGCATTGTTTGGAGAAGGAAATGTCGAGATTGGCCAAGATAACGCGAGAAAAGGAGCAAAATCAAAAAAGTTGGTAGTCTGGTGGCCCACTGCGCCGCAGTGGTAGTGACTGCGACGCAATGGTGGTATTTTTGGCAGTTACGGATTTTCCATTATGACATCAACAATGGGCATTGGAAGGGTTGGTTGGCTGGATATGACTGCACTTTAACATCATCGATTATCATCACAATTATTATCATTTTTGGAGTTTTTGAGAGAGATTCTTGAAGCTAAAGTCACAATTCGATTAAGACATTTTTCATTAGTTATTATCGCAATCAACAATTACTTACGGTTTTCTTTTCAATTGAGCTTTTAGACTCAATCGTTCATCAGTACAATTATGAATTCTCAATTTAGTTTATGTTTTATTTCCATCATGATTAGCTAATTTCTTTAAACGTTTGCTTGAATATGTGATCGTATGTTTTGATTAATTTTGGGAGTGAAGTGTTTTATAGATGTGTTTTGGTTAATTAGAAATCCATTGGGTTTAAGTTTTATTCATATTATTAGATTACATATATTCTTTATTGGTATAAAACTTGGGTATTTGAAAAAGAACTCGAGAATTTGCTAAAATATTGAACGAATTATTCAACCGATCTTTAGTTGATAAAAGTTATTCATATTCGAAAGGAGTCGATAATAATAATCGAAATAACTAAGTTGAAACACGGATACTAGTTTATAAATACGAGAAATTGGTTTAGATAATTAGTAAACTATTCGAAAGGAAGTTTAATAAATTAATTGTTACACATCGACTTGGTTCTTAAAGCATAACTATTTGGGGTGTTTACCATATTCGAAAGGAGTGGTTTCATGGCGGGTAATTATAGATAATACGATATTCGAAAAGAACTTGGTTTTATATAAGAATTAAATCAAACATTTCATTCACTTAGAAAAAGTCATACATTCATGAACGGTCCAAGCAAATGTCTTTTTAATCCTTGAATATCAAAACAATCTTTTAACGTCACTTTTAGTTAGAATACAACCCCCACCCCCCTAACTATTTACGTGTTTATTTGTAAGTTTAAATTCTCAATTTACAATAGTCCTTGTGTTCGAACCCGAACTTGCCAAAACTATACTACGACCGATAAGGGTACACTTCCCGGTGTTGTGGTCTAGAGTAAGCATTTCGAAAAACTAGATTTAACACATCAGAAGGTTAAGGTTGAGGGGCCCATCCGAACCGTGAATGGATTTTATAATTGAGCACCAAAGAGCAGCGGGTTCCACTCGGAATCGCCATCGCCATTTAGAAAGTAAAGAAATGTTCAAATGGTTAAGACTACCAATGCCCATGCCTCCATTTTTGAACGGAGATATGACTTTTTTCCACATGATCCAAGCCATTTTTTTTATTTTCCGAAAAGCCACCCCATAGGGGAGTGCATTCTCACACTTTCCAACTTTTTTATGACACCAAAGAGAGCTATGTAGAGCGAAAAAATACACTCCTAAGCTACCAAGACCGGATTTAATTGAGTTAGACGACCACCAAAAGAAAAGAAAGGGATTTAGATTTCCAAGATGACAGTTTTTTTGAAAATTGTTTATGATAGGATCCTAATTACTCTTTCTAGACATGTTTGAGCCAATGGGTAACCCAAGATACGTAGAAAGGAAGTTGTGAAGATTGACAACCTAAGATTGAGGCGTAAAGGCTAACCTCGTGGTTGGGTATCCCAATTCCAAAGAGTGTACTTTTGAAGTAGTTGACTTTTAAACCGGATGCTAAATAGAAACAATTAAGAATTCGAAAAAGGTTTTTAGCATTTTTCAATGACCAATCTCCTTCCTTGGATCAAGTCTACATCTTTAGCTTCGTTAAATACTTTGAAAGGTGGGGGAGATTCTCCAGAGGATGCAATTCCTCGTTTATTACTCTGGTTGCTAAGGTCAAGGACCCTCTTAGTCTCAACGACTTCAGGCCCATTAGTTTAATCGGCGCCATATACAAGATCATAGCGGCTATTCTTGCTAGTAGATTAAAAGCGGTTATTGGGGAGGTGATTGGGGAAACACAGTCGGCTTATGTTGATGGTAGAAATATCCTGGAGGGTCCCCTTTTGGTAAATGAGATATGCTCGTGGGCTAAGAAATCAAGTCAGAAGATCCTTCTTTTTAAAGTTGATTTTAATAAAGCATTCGACTCAGTGAACTGGAGCTTTCTGGATTCTATCATGGAGCAGATGCAATTTGGCGGAAAATGGCGAAACTGGATATGTGGATGTCTTATGTCGGCAAAGGCTTCTGTGCTTATCAATGGCACCCCTACTAAAGAATTCCAAATGTCTAAGGGGGTGCGGCAAGGCGACCCGCTTTCGCCTTTTTTGTTCATTCTGGCCATGGAGGGTTTGAATATCGCTATGAAAACCGCCTGTTCTAAAGGCATCTTTGATGGCCTTGTCCTTCCTAGTACCAGCTTTGCCGTTTCTCATCTTTTCTATGCTGACGATGCTTTGTTTATTGGTAAGTGGTCTAGGAGAAACATCGACAACCTTGCTCGGATTCTAAAATGTTTCCATGTCTCCTCGGGCCTTAAAGTAAATTTTCATAAGTCCAGAGTGTTCGGTATTGGTGTGCCTCCACTGGAAGTTTCGGCTTGGGCCTCCCCGCTTGGCTGCGAGCCAGCTAAGCTGCCGTTCTCATACCTTGGGATTCCCATTGGGGAAAATATGAATTTTATTAAAGCTTGGAAACCTGTTATAGATCGTTTCAAGGCTAGGCTTTCGATTTGGAAGTCTAAATCCCTGAGTTTTGGTGGCCGCGTTACTTTGGCTAAAGCTGTCTTAGGAAATCTGCCATCTTACTACATTTCTCTCTTCAAAGCTCCTACCGGGGTCATTGAGGAACTCGAAAAAATCCGAAGAAGTTTTGTTTGGAACGGGTCTAAGGACAGCAGTGGTATTAACTGGATTTCTTGGGAGAAAATTATATCCCCCAAAGATGTAGGGGGTTTGGGTCTTGGGTCTATCAAATGGTTAAATATTTCTCTGCTATCCAAATGGTGGTGGCGCTTACGAGTGGATAACAATGCTTTATGGGCCCGTACTATAATGGCTATTCATGGTATAGATGATCTCCGTGGTACTATGATCGCCAAGGCATCCTTGTCGGGTGTTTGGAAAAATATTACTAGAATTGATAAAGCTTTGGCAGAGGTGGGTATTCATCATTCACAGGTTATTCGATGGAATATGGAGGCAAGTAACTGGAATTCTGACTTTGTGGATATGGGAGGATTTTCGGTCTCCTCCCTTAGGACGAGAATTGTTCGCTCCGCGCATCTCGTTTGTGATGGGCCTTTTCTTTGGCATAAGGTTGTTCCTTTAAAAATTAATTGTTTCGTGTGGCGGGCAAAGTTAGACCGGATCCCCACCCTTAAGGCGCTATGTAAGAGAGGGGTTAATGTTAGTAGCACTTGCTGTGGCGCGTGTATTTTCGGCGAGGAAGACGCGGACACGTCTTGGTTTCTTGCCATTTAGCGAGCTGGGTTTTTAAAGACATTTTGAGTTGGTGCAAAGTTCAGATGGGCTGTTTGCTCAAGGTAAGAGACGTTATCAATTTCATTACTTGTTGGGGAAACTGTCGGAAGAAAAGGATCGGGCTGATCAGCATTGTTTATGGCATGTTCCGGTGTTTATGGCGTACTAGAAATAATCGTATTTTCAACGGTATTGTCCCAAACCCGGTGAAGATTGTTAATGATATAAAGGCGATGGTCTACGTTTGGCATAAACATAGGGCCCCAAAAGGGAATATTGTTTGGAGCAATTGGTGTAATTCCCCTCTGGAATGTTTAGTTTCTTGCTAGTTTTAGGGTCTTTTATATTTTATTGGCGGTTCCAAAAAAAAAAAAAAAAAAAAAGTCTTTTCTTTGGGCAAAGCCAAGACCTTTAGCGACTAGCCTGACCTTTTCCTAGAATAAGTGCGTCATCGGCATATTGGAGATGAGATATTGGAATATTGTATTTCCCCACTCCGATACCATGAAAAATATTTTTTTCTTTTGCAACTTGAAAAGTGACATGTACTGCCTCGATTGCTAATATAAACAAAAATGGAGATAATGAGTCTCCTTCACGAAGAACCTTTTAGATTTTGAACTCCATGGTAGGCGAACCATTGACTAAAACCGAAGCATAAGCCGAGCCAAGACATTCTTTAAACTATTTTCTCCACTTATACCCGAAGCCCATTTGTTCCATAATGGAATCTAAAAATTTCCAATTGAGTCAAAGGCTTTTTCAAAATCGACTTTGAAAAACATAACTTTTTTTTCTTTTTCTTTTTCCCATGAAATAATTTCATTTCCAATAAGTGGTCCATCAATAATTTGGCGACCTTGAATGTAAGCCATTCGAGTCTCACTTATGACCGAACCAATCACCTTTAACAATCTAAGGGCTAAGATTTTAGCAATAATTTTATGTTGACACCCAATAAGACTAATTGGTCTATAGTCACCAATAAAGAGTGGGTCGTTTACCTTAGGAATGAGCTCAATGAAAGAAGAGTTGCATCCTCTACGAATGTAGGGAGATTTTTCGAATTGCTTCACAAATTCAATAATGTCTTTACCAATAACATCCCACTTTTCTTTTATAAATGTGAACGTGAAGCCATCGGGCTCGGGAGATTTTCCACTACCACAACTCCAAACCGCTTCTTTTATTTCCTTATTTTGTTATTTACCCAACCGTGAAATTTTTTAGAATTTTCATCACCTTCTACGACCCATTCAACTTTCGCCAGTTTGTTTTATGTCTTTGAGTCTATATATCATGCTCCATATCACTGATCCTTTTAAGGCGATGGCCCAAAGTCAACAACGGAGCCTTTAAGAATGATCGGGCAATGGTCACTAAATTCCTTTGGGAGAGCTAATAGTTGTGCATTTGGCCACTTGTCGACAAAGTGATCCGATTCAAGAATTTGATCAATTTTACTCAATTTCGTACCTTCTTTGTTCATCCTAGTAAATCTTTTACCACCCATGGGAAGATCAATCAAGCCGGCGTTTTGAATGAATTGGTTGAAAAAAGTTGCCCATTCCTATGCCGTTATAGAGTTCCTGTCCCGCTATAGAGTTCACAAAGTTGTTTTCACTGCCGCATCAAAGCGCCTTTTTATTTATTTTGACTCCAATTGAGAGATCCGCCTTATGAAATAAGCTCGGAAATGTAGATTAAACCTGTCGTGTTATCGATCTCCCACCATGTTGTGATTTTAATCCATAAATCAACTGCGGGTTTACATTTCAAGAAGACACGAGTTATTGTTTCCCGATCTTTGTCCCAAGAGGGACATCTAGTCGAGTTGATATCAACTCCACGATAGTCAAGGTTGGTTCTTGTAGCAAGACGATTCATATCAATTTTCCACGTCACAATATTGACTTTCGTAACTGAATCCAAAGGACTAACCCTGTTCATAACTAGCTATATATCAAAAATTAGATTATCACGTTATTGTGATATAGTTTTTGAAAACATATTAACATCTTAAAACTAATTATACAATATTGTTCCAAAAAGGCTAGACATCGATCCTAACTTGTTTCGTTTTGTACATGACAAAAAAAAGATTCATATACTTTGATCTAAATATATATACGGGCCAATAGTAATACTCGATCTAACATGTATATCCAGCTCGATATATTGTTTAAATTTTTGTAACGATAAATGACACAAACCGCATTAGATAGGCTAAGCTTTGATAGCGAGGATCAGATTTACAATATAAATTTATGGGTGTTAATGACATAAAATGAATATTTTCATGCATTTACAACAAAACGTTACTGGATATAGAAAGATTACAATATTCATTCTTGCACACTATATTAATGTATACCACCATGGAAGGAAACTTTTTACTTTCCTCCACCTCCACCAATACCGCCACCACCACCACTACCACCACCAGCGCCACCGCCGACTCCTACTCCCACACCAATGCCTACCCCTATTCCTACTCCACCACCACCACCATGACCACCACCAAGTCCACCACCACTTCCTAAACCACCACCTAGGCCACCTCCACTTCCTCCACCGGCGCCACCACCACCTCCTAAACCTCCGGCACCTCCTCCACCTACACCGCCTCCGGCTCCAAACCCTCCACCTTGACCTGAACCTCCACCTAGACCACCACCTCCACCGCTACCCCCTCCTCCACCACCTCCAATACCTCCGGCACCACCACCACCGACACCTCCTCCGGCTCCAAATCCTCCACCATGACCTGAACCTCCACCTAGACCACCTCCTCCGCCACTACCGCCACCGCCACCACCACCAACACCAACACCTCCGGCTCCTCCACCACCAACACCTCCTCCTGCTCCGAATCCACCACCACTTCCCGAACCTCCACCTAGACCACCACCACCACCGCTACCTCCACCTCCACCGCCACCAACACCTACACCTCCAGCACCACCACCACCAACTCCTCCACCGGCTCCAAAACCACTACCACTTCCTGAACCTCCACCTAAGCCACCACCTCCACCGCTTCCTCCTCCACCACCTCCACCAAGACCACCACCAGCAGCACCTCCACCACCTACTCCTCCACCAGCTCCAAAACCACCACCACTTCCTGAACCTCCACCTAAACCACCACCTCCCCCACTCCCTCCACCACCACCTGCACCAAGACCACCACCACCTCCCACACCACTGCCTACTCCCCCTCCACCTCCAAGTCCACCACCTTGTCCTGAACCACCTCCTAATCCACCACCGCCACCGCCACCTAACCCTCCTCCGCCACCACCACCTAAACCTCCTCCTCTACCTCCTCCAAGCCCTCCTCCATCACCAAGTCCTCCTCCTCTTCCACCACCAATTCCTCCTCCTCTTCCACCACCAATTCTTCTACCTCTTCCACGACACCGCCGACTATAATTACATTCATCACGGCCCCATTTAGCATCATCGAATCCAACATCTCCGTAACTAATTACACTCATGTGAAACACAATGCTGACTACAAGAAGCAACCCACAAACCCATTTTTGAGATATCAACCCCATTATAACTTTCTAAGTCTATCAATATAACTTCACTTTAACTTACTTTGTTTATGTGTTGAAGTGTTATACGTATAAAGTTGGATTATATAGACATGCAATGTAGGCTAATAAATCATAATATCCACTTGCATTGATACAACTACGTAGCAATGAATGCTTGATGAATTATGGTTAATTTATTGTATGCCAACGCGTTGAGCCGTTGGGGAAATAAGCCAACAAGTAGGGATGATACAATTGTCAAAAAGTATTGAATCGTTCCTCTTTTCTACTAGTAAATATGTGAATCAGATATCGTTATTATATATATATATCCTGAGAAACGTGATATTCATATAAGTTGTCACGTAAAGTTTTATATTACGTGTTTGCAAGTTTTCTACTGGTCGGATATAACAATAATATTAAATTTCCCATTTCGATATATTATAGACATTTATCCCCTATAAAAACATAACCTAAATTGTTATTTTTTTAAATGCATTTTCATTATACAAAGAAAGTTTAAGTTAACTAAATATAGTTAGATTCAAATTTCTTTAATATATATAATAAGTAAACTTTGATTTCAAAAACTAAGATTATGCTTGTAAAACTATAACTTTTTATTACTTTTAAAAACTCATTAAAAGGTATACATAATTTAGTAAAGGCGAGCCCATCGGCCAAACCATTTTCATCGATCTTGTGCAAAAAGTTACCTATTAATCGATCTGACTGTATAGTTTGGCTTGTTACTCTTATATTCAACATATTCAACTCGACTATATTTGAACTTTTATTTTAGGGTTTCGATTCTTCAAGGGGTTAAGTTTGGCATGGCGTTGATTGCTTCGTTGCTTCCATAAACTTTATTTGAATTTACTTGAATACAAGAACTAAAATATTTAAGGGAC
Source organism: Senecio squalidus (assembly GCA_910822075.1). Lineage (NCBI taxonomy): Eukaryota > Viridiplantae > Streptophyta > Magnoliopsida > Asterales > Asteraceae > Senecio > Senecio squalidus. Next base: position 4,155,751 of record CAJVGC010000060.1, read on the forward strand.
TGTAATGTTAACGTGGTGTTTATCTTTAATATATAATAAAAAAAATATAAAATAATATGAAAAAAGAGTGGTGTAATTGGATTGGATGTGGAGACGAGTAATAGTTAGATATGAGCATTTAAGACAATGTTATTATCATCTTTATATCTCATGTCCCATGGAAGACTTCTTCTAACCTTCCTTTTTAATATCTTTTCATGTATGAACATCTATTCTACTCTCTTTTTGTTATTTAATTTTTGCACTTAATACTTGTGTATGTATACCGACGTATACCCGATTTTTCAAAGTATTTACTTTAATATTTATATTAGAAAAAGATCACATAAAAACAATCAAAACGTTCGATAACATATTAAAACTAGTTTGTAGAATCCTTGTTAGAAAATTGTGGTATATTTGACATAAGGATCCGATAAGGATGCATGTTAGTGCTATGAGGGAACTGAATCATGAAATATCGGTTTTGTTTAACGTGTTTTGATCTCTTCTATATGAATGAAAGTTAAGAGATCGTCGAAATGGAATGTTTTACTATTTTGTGAGTAGTGATCAAATCGTACCCTATATGTACACTATCTCTATATACATTTATGGGAAATGATCCGTGCAACTAATTACTTTATTGATCATATGTCGCACCATGGTGGTCTTTAATTAGGACATACCCGCGTGAACATAGACCGCGTTTCCTCCGACTTGTGTTTGCGATATAAGATCTATACAGATAAATGTATAAATAACTTCCTAGTAAGTGGATTTGAGAGTTTTGACGGTTTCAAAAGGTCAACATGATTAAATGCGTATGAGCTACCACTATGGAGTGGGTTACGAACTAGCTTCAAAGCTCTTTTGACTCGATAGTAAACCTTTTGAAACAACAATTTTGTAAGCAACATTAATGGTGGATGGGTCATAGTCATGTGCGCAAATAGCTATCATATGTAATCTGAGAAAAAGTTGTCTTAATCAAAGGTTATGAATGTCAGTTTCGTGTAATTTTTTTTATGGGTTTTTGTCCAAATTGTTATACCTTTACAAGACTCAAACTTTACACATTAAGAAATATGGTTTAAGTTACAAAAATATTAAGTGATACATAGACTATTCGATCGGACTTACCGCTAAATGGTGTTTTACGTAACTTATCACGGGAACCAAGATCCGTGTTCGACTTGTTAGTAAGCAAATGTAAGTTGAAATGTCTTACTTCTTGTTAGTTTTAAATAAAACTACTTTGTATGTTTAAGAAACCTTTATACATATGTTGTTTTTTTTTAGACGGCAGTGTTAGTGATCCGAGGCTAAAGTGACATCCAATTATGCAGTATGCGACTTACGAACCTTACACTAAAGTTAGTTGTCATCTAATATTCACCTAATGAAAAACCCAAGAGGGAGACTCGAACCTAAAACTTCCTCTAAGGAAAGACAATTTCCTACCTATGTCTAAGGTAATGTTTTGTTTAAGGTTGTTATTTATTATATTTATAGTAAATGTGACCATTTGAGTAAATAAAATTCAAAACCTTAATGGCTTATACATTAAATAATCGGCACTTTTTTCATTGCTTACAATGCAAGAACTCAAACTCACATATTACAACATTTAAATACTTTGTTGCCTCCACGGCAAGTTAAATCTTGAATAGAATTTCAAAAGCCTCCGCCAACTCCACCACCTACTCCACCACCTACGCCACCACCGGCACCAAAACCACCACCTCCACCACCACCCCCTCCTCCACCACCCCCACCACCACCACCAATACCTCCAGCACCACCACCTATTCCTGCTCCGGCTCCAAACCCACTACCACTTCCTGAACCTCCACCTATACCACCTCCTCCACCACTTCCACCACCACCACCTCCACCAATGCCGCCACCACCTCCAACACCACCACCAACTCCTCCTCCGGCTCCAAATCCACCACCACTGCCTGACCCTCCACCTAAACCGCCACCTCCACCACTTCCTCCTCCTCCACCACCTCCTAAACCACCACCTCCACCAACACCACCGCCTACTCCTCCTCCAGCACCAAAACCACCACCACTTCCTGAACCTCCACTTAAACCACCACCTCCACCGCTTCCTCCTCCTCCACCACCTCCTACACCAATACCTCCACCACTACCACCACCAACACCAGCTCCTCCACCAAATCCACCACCTTTACCAGATCCTCCACCTAAATCACCACCTCCACCACCAATGCCACCACCACCTCCTGCACCACCACCGACTCCTCCTCCGGCTCCAAAACCACCACCTTTACCTCCCCCTCCACCTAAACCACCACCTCCACCACTACCACCACCGCCTCCCAATCCTCCACCACTGCCACCACCGCCTCCCAATCCTCCACCACTGCCACCACCGCCTCCCAATCCTCCACCACTACCACCGCCGCCTCCCAATCCTCCACCACTACCACCACCGCCTCCCAATCCTCCACCAGCACCAAAACCACCACCTTTACCTCCTCCTCCCCCTAACCCTCCTCCACCACCACCTCCTAGCCCACCACCACCACCAAACCCACCCCCTCTCCGACCACCAAAAGTGGTCTTTTCAATACTCTCATCTCCAAGTGAAATCACACTCAATTCAGAACCAATGGCAATGAAAAGAAGAACCATGCAAACCCATTTTTGTGAAAACTTCATATTTGTAAAAGAAGTGTATGATATGATTGTGTATTTTCATGCACAAGAAGCTATGGTTTTATAGTACGATTTTGAACATTTTAAAAGCATATATTACAAGTTGAGATTCAAGAAATATAAATAAAGTTGCATGAAATTAATGCATACGTCTATGTTAAACCGTTGGGGATATCATATATCAACTGTGGATTTGACTTTATTAAACACTTTGTATGAACATAACCACCATTGTCAAACATATGGTTTATTAGTTATTATTCAAATAATATATAAACATTAAAGTTATAGTATTATTGTGTATCTTTAGTTATATGTACGTATATATCTAGTGTTTCATACCAAAACCCAAATTTATGGGCTAGCTATAGTTTTGTGTATAATGTGGAATTATATATTCACTAGCTATTTACATTAGCCTTTATTCCTTTAATTTGTTTTGGTCAAGATGTAAGTAATATGGTATGAATAAGTGTAGTTGGGTCCGCTCTTTGCTCCGAGTGAACCAACCAAAACCGTGTTTACACAATAAATTTATAAGTTTTCATAAAAGGTACATCATCTAAAAAACCATCACCAAAAACTATCTATAAATACGCAGTGGTTGACGACTTGGTTGAGACAGATCTACTCAGAGACAAGGGGAGAGTCGGTGAAAGTGTATAGAATTTCATAACCCTTAATGCTTACTTGATAAAAGACAAAGACAGGGGGAGGAATTCGTGTCTAAATATTCTATAACCCTTAATGCTTACTTGATAAACAGCAAAGATAGGGGGAGGAATTAGTGTCACAAACACCTCATAAATAAATGAATAAATAAATGAATAAGTATTATATGTATGTACATTAGTTTTTGGAGAAATGTCGTGTTATTGGGGGCACAATGTGTAACCGGGTGCAAGCAAAACTTATATATACCTAAAACGCTTATACACGCACTCACAAAAGAGTGTGCATAGCATCAACACTCGACATGATCCAATTTTCTAGTTTAGTAAATAAAATTAGGAATTAGGCGACATTTTCCTATAAATACTGCGAGTTCGATGTTACTTGGAGGGGAGTTCGGATTTAGCAAAGTGTAAATATAAGTGGGACTCCGTATAAACAGATGTAAATAAATAATCAGAAGATTTCTTCTATGATGTCGATGTTGTATTTAAGAGGACAAACATACTAATAATCGGCTGATCCGTATGACTCCACTTCTAGTGATATGATCCTAAAAGCAAACGAATCCCCAACAAAAAAGATTTGCTCTTTGTAGGTTGCTAAAGTAGTGTATATACTTTATAGATGAAAACCACAAAAAGGTTTTGCGTTTCTAGGTTAAGAAAATCAACAAAAATCCAAAAATATTTAATTTCTATGTTTATTTTCTTCGTCGTCACGTATCGCACAATGTTATAAGGTATGGTCTCGTGTTTTCTGAAAAACTAAAATATTTTATCAGTTTAAAGAACAAAACAGGTGTTTGGATAGTTTCTCTGTAAGTCAGGTTTACAGAGGTCAAAGGATTGGATCTCGAAGAGTTTAGCACTTCCGGGAAGTCAAGACTCGAAGCTGATCTTCATGGAGCCCTGTTTCTTAAGGATGAAGACTAGCTACACGAGATATTCAAGAGACATTGATTACAGACTTCAGAACTGTGAAAGATACTTCACTGAAGTCAAAGAAACAACTCTCGATCTCACGACATCAAATTCTCGTTGAAGATTTGTCGTAAATACAAGGTACATCCAAGGGGAAGTTTGTTGGAGCATAACCGTCATTGTTTGTAGTTTGTATTTAGTTTAGGAACGTGTCGTGAAAACCAGAATGTATCTAGATCAAGTTGTAAAGTATCGCTATATTTATGAAACAGTTACACTAAGTAAGCACAGTTACACTAAGTAAGCACAGTTACGCCAGCGTAACTATGCGGTTACGCAGCATAACTGTTAAGAGTTACACATCGTAACGGTTTAGGTTTTCATGAAACCTATAAATAGCAAATATTGGGATCATAAATGGAAACCGTCACGAATCCCGAGAGACAAACAGTTACGTTGCTCAAGTGTAAACCAACGAAACTGTGTTGTGAGTGGTCTCAAGTCTTGTAATCGAGTGTATTGATATTATTCGTAGTTGTAAAACATTACATAAGGTTTATAATATCAATCATTTGGTTATAATCGTTGTTCTTCACCATACATAATCACATATTAATTATTACGTGACTATTACGTGTTTGGATTCAAATATAAATCTTAAGATAGGCCGGCGACCAACACAATACATCAACTATTTGCATGAAATCAGTTAGAGCTTGTGGTATGTATCCAAGTCCATCACCAAATCCTAAAAGAAAATCTTATCTTTTGAAAGTTTAAAATCTATAAGAAATTTGATTTTCAAAAGTTCAAAATTCTGATTTTAAACCATAACTTCCAAAAGTTTAAAATCTATTTAACAACTCTTCGTTTTCTTTTAAGAAAATGTATTTCCTATCAAAGAACGATAACACATTTTAAAATACATCTGTTTTCCATCCTAAATTTCAGTTCAAAGCATGAATGGAACTGCAGAGATGTCGATTTCGATTTGAGCAAATATATAAGAATTAATCGTCTAATCTATAGTTAAAGTTCTAAATTAAACAAAGTTAGCTATAAAGAAAGGTACCAAAGATACCATGTTTGAGTCATGAAATGTTTTTTTAATGCATAAAGACATTATAAATCATTTGATTAAAAAAACAACATATGCATCAAAATAACACATTTTATATTGTAGAAAGTGTTTTTTTCAAATACATTCACACTTAATCTATTTTTCAATCCGCCCACTTTTTTCCAACTTCTAAACAGAGCATTTAATTAGAGTAGCATGCATAAAAGAAGTAAAGCCGCCTAACAATTTTTATTCTAAAAAGTCTTTAAATCTTGTAGCTTGAAATACGTTGATGTGTAAAACATCTTCTAATGTATTTTTTCCCCCACAAATTTTGCTTTGGACCTTGTTAGACTCTTACACTTCGACCAATCCTTTTGTCTTTGTCCGAGGCGAGTCAAGAAAACAGCCAACGTGGGTTCCAACAGTCCATCCAACAGTCCATCTGTGACATCAAGACCATGATCACCTTATAACCACATCGTGCACCATAAATGCTTTGTTGGAGAATGGTTGGATCGTCCATGGGCTTTAGGCTGCGGGTCGACCCATTCACATGGAGAGTTTCTTATTTCCCACTAATAAGAATTGTAATCTAATACGTATTCTAATCCAATACGTATACTAATTATCCTAGTCTATATATAGTGATACCGATGTATAGATTTATGCAGATCAATTGTTAGAGTTTTTAGAAACCGAGTTTCTCTAATAATAATAATAATCAACGCGTTCATTGGTTGAATATTTGTTTACCTTTACTGTTTTTCGATCCATATTAATCTTCAATTGGTATCAGAGCCCCGGTTAATCGTGGTTCAAAAGAGGAAGGTTTGAAGCTTCGATTTTCTGGTTTGCGTTTGGAAGAAGAAGAAACGTGTAAAGTTTTTTTTTTTTTCTGTTCGTACAACCACCAAGAAGAAAGTGATACAGCTGGGCGGTGAAGTCGAAGAAAAAAAAAATATTTGTTGGTGTTCATCGTGGCGGTTGTTTTTTTTTTTTTTTTCTCCCCTGTTTGAACTAGTGAAGAAGACAACAAGAAGATGGTTTGGGTTTTCACATATTGGGCCTAATTTGTGTGCTTTATAAAAAAAACCCAATAAGGAAAGAAACCAACGAGTGAAGGAAAAAAAACAACAACAAAGTGTTTTTTATGTTTTTTTTGTTTTTGGTTTACTTGGTGAACTTTGAAGCTGATTTTTATAATAGTTAAAGGAGTTTTTTCTTTAATTATTGATAATCACAATATAGCGATTCTCTTTGATCATGTCGTCGACCAGCGATACAAATCCCCCCGCAAGGGAGAAACACTCGATCGCGTTTCAATGCCCGCAGTTAACAACCTTGAATTACACTATATGGCACATGCGAATGAAGGTCTTACTAGGCATTCATGAAGTTTGGGATGTAGTTGATCCGGGATCAACGGATGCAAAGAAAAACAACATCGTGATGGGTTTGTTGTTTCAATCAATTCCGGAAGACTTGATCCTACAAATCGGAGATCTCACGACAGCAAAAGAGATGTGGGATGCGATCAAATCCCGAAACTTGGGAGCAGATCGGGTGAAGGAAGCACGTTTCCAAACCTTGACTTCGGAGTTCGAATCTTTGAAGATGAAAGAAACAGGTACGATTGATGACTTTTCTTCAAAGCTTTCAGGTATTGCAGTTGTTTCGGCGTCACTCGGAGGAAGGATTTCGCAAGAAAAATTAGTGAAGAAATTTCTTACAGGCCTTCCTAAACGATTCGTGCACATCGTAGCGGCACTTGAACAAGTTTTGGATTTAAAATCCGTGTCATATGAAGATGTTGTTGGAAGGCTAAAAGCTTACGAGGAACGGACAAAAGAAACCGATAATGCGTCCGATTCCGGTGAAAAGCTAATGTATGCCAAAACCGAAAAATCCAATCGAAATCAAGACTCGGGTCGTGGCAGAGGACGTGGATCATACGGAAGGGGACGAGGGGGTGGACGTGGTCGTGGTAGAGGTAACACCCAGAGACATGATAACCAAGGCGATGAAAAGAAAAAAGGTAATAATAATGAGAAGCGAGACATGTCTCAAATTAAATGCTACCGTTGTGACAAGTATGGACACTTTGTGTCGAGATGCCCGGACCGATGGCGTAACCATGAAGCAAACCTTAATCAAACTCAAGAAGGTGAGAATCACGAGGAAGGAACATTTTTATGATGAAACAAGCAGGCGAACTATGCTATGAAAATCTTGAAAGAAACGGGCATGAATGAAAGCAATGCTACAGAATGTCCAATGGAACCGGGACTAAAATTATCGAAAGCCACAGATGAAAAAGAAGTTGAAGCCACCCATTATCGGAGGGTAGTAGGGTGCTTACGCTACCTTCTTCATACTCGTCCGGACTTAGCTTACTCAGTCGGGATAGTGAGTCGTTATATGCAAAGTCCGAGAGAATCTCATGCGAATGCAGTCAAGAAAATCCTTCGATACCTTCGCGGTAAAATTTCACTTGGAATAAGATACGAGAGATGCGATGAGTTGAAACTTCTGGGTTATAGTGACAACAGTCATAATGTAGACGTGGATGATGGTCGGAGCACTACTGGACATATTTTCTTTCTTGGAAAATCCCCTATCACGTGGTGTTCACAAAAGCAAGATACCGTGGCCTTATCGTCATGTGAAGCCGAGTTCATGACAGCTACTTCAGCGGCGTGTCAAGCAGTTTGGCTAAGAGAGTTACTCGCGGAAGTAACCGGATTAGAGAAGCAAAAGGTGTTGCTTCGTATAGACAACAAATCATCAATTGCATTGTCTAAAAATCCGGTATTTCATGGAAGGAGCAAACACATTCACACTCGTTACCACTTCATTCGTGAGCGTGTGGAAAACGAGCAAGTTGAAGTCGAACACGTAGCGGGAACCAGTAAAGTAGAGGATCCTCTAACGAAGGCCTTAGCACGAGTCAGGTTTGGTGAGATGAGAACTTTACTCGGTTTGGGAGAATTGCCGCTTCAACGATTCAGGCGGTGATTGTTGGAGAATGGTTGGATCGTCCATGGGCTTTAGGCTGCGGGTCGACCCATTCACATGGAGAGTTTCTTATTTCCCACTAATAAGAATTGTAATCCAATACGTATTCTAATCCAATACGTATGCTAATTATCCTAGTCTATATATAGTGATACCGATGTATAGATTTATGCAGATCAATTGTTAGAGTTTTTAGAAACCGAGTTTCTCTAATAATAATAATAATCAACGCGTTCATTGGTTGAATATTTGTTTACCTTTACTGTTTTTTCGATCCATATTAATCTTCATGCTTAACTACAAACATGCATGAGAAAAAGATTGAGCTTTAGAGAAAATAAGAGAATTACATTGTCTCATCAAAATAGCCAGAGGCAATTTTTAACCATTTACTTATCAGTTATTAATGAGTTAGTTAACTTTGGAAACATATACTTACACTAAAAATGTATGTTAAAAAGAACGGGTCAAATGGCTAATAAAGAGTCGTTGAAGGTGAAAATTTAATACGTATAACCTCTTAAAGTATTTCACTTATAAAATCATATTGTTATCGAAGTAATATGAATAATGAAATTAATTTTGAGTCTTAAAAAAACTAAGGTCAATCCAACCTACCTATATGTCAAATACCCGGTTCATCGTTAAGATATGCTTGGTCTTTTTTCTTCTAAACCACTTTAATAGAATGTGTGTAAGAAGGTTCTCTCGATATTGGTTTCGATGCAGATGATTGAAAGATAAACTAAAGTTACACCAATCAATCATTTAGTAACCAATTAAAGAACTGAAGCTCAAATTTTTGTCAAATCATACAGTAGTTTGCGAGACAAAATAGAGTCAACTTCGTCTAAACGGTCCTTACATTTTGTAGGTTAGAGAGAAGTTAGAAAAGCTCTATAAACAAATTGCAAGAAGCTTACAAACTTATTGAAACAAAAACACATCGACCATTCGTTATGCTTTCAATCTGTTTTCCTTGGTTTTTGAATCTACATTTAGCAGAACTACATGTTGGGGAAAAAATCTGCAAGAAATATATTAAACATAATACCTCACTTAAAATGTGGCTTTAATAAATGAAAATTGAACAAACTGATAATACAAGTATCAAGAACACAAACAACTCATTGATTCAATATTATAACTGAGAATCAACGATAACAATACAATCAAACAACGAAACAAACTCTCAATGATTATAAGAACAATACTATAATACTCAGACTACCAAATTAGGATTACGATATGTAAAACCTAATTTGGAATAACAAACCCTAATTTGGGTATCAGTATATATATATATATATGGAGAGAGAGAGAGAGAGAGAGAGAGAGAGAGAGAGAGAGAGAGAGAGAGAGAGAGAGAGAGAGAGAGAGAGAGAGAGTATAACCATAAAAATCTATAAAATGGTTTATATAGACAACAATTTATAGCTTCCACCTCCAGCTTCCAAGAATTACACTCAGACCCTTCAACTTCCATTCCTTTACTTCATACACTAAATAAATGAAACACCCGGAACCAAATACACTATATTTTTTTTTTTTTTTTTTTTTTTTACAAAACATGTAATTAATATTCTAAGGTGTTACTGATTTCATCTCATTTTACAATTTGGAGCGGAAGCTCTTACAAAAACATTTTTAAACATTTAATCTCTACAACGGTCCCCTTCCCTTCTTCTTTAGCTTGCCTTGCCATTAAATTCGATTACCTACAAAACATACAATTAACATAATATATTAGCGTTAAGCTAGTGAGTATACCTTATGATTATGTTAATCTCATCTAACATGACTACTTTAAAAATCTATTCTTTCTTTCTATACAATTGCTTCTTTTCTCTTCACGACAATTATATTGTCATATCTAACACTTGTTCTCTTTCCCGACAACTAAATGTCGTATCTATTACTTCTTCTCTTTCCCGACAACTAAATGTCGTATCTATCATTTCTTCTCTTTCCCGACAACTAAATGTCGTATCTATTACTTCTTCTCTTTCCCGACAACTAAATGTCGTATCTATCATTTCTTCTCTTTCCCGACAACTAAATGTCGTATCTATTACTTCTTCTCTTTCCCGACAACTAAATGTCATATCTAACACTTATACATACCCTCGCGGTATGTAAAGTTAATGCTACTTCTTCTCGACTACTGAAAGTCAACTTCTTTTCTTTCCCGACAATCAAATTGTCGTGTCTAACCATTCTTTTCATTATAGCAATATATAACATACTTCACACACATAATAAATAACATAAAAATAACAACCACCATAATATAACTAACAATCATAACAAAGCTTCTATGATTTAATTCTCATTATATGCTCAAATAATATAATTTTATCATTGACTACAAGATATACCAAGACTAATTAAAGTCTCATCTTTCTCTTCTTCCAACTATATAAAGTTGGTTCTTAATTCTTTCCGACTATTAAGACTCAATTACATACCCTCGCGGTATATATATAGTTAACTCTAATTATTTCCGACTATTAAAGTCGATTCTCTTTCTTATCGACATGTAAATGTCTTCTCCATTCTTCTCTATCATAATGATAAGTTAATATATCATTTCTCTACTTAAACCACCTTAAAATACACTAAAAACTGGTCTAGGGGTCGAATGCGACGCATTCGGACCCATAGGCGACGCATTCAACATGACAAAACTCAACATCAGCCACTGAGCTCGGAATGCGTCGCATTCAGCCCACAGGCGGCGCATTCTGGGCTCATCCTGGCTGATTTTCGTTTTTCAAACGTTTCATGCACTTACATGTTAGTTTAAGCCACTTTAACTCCTTATTTCCGCTAACAACACTAACTATAACTTGGAATAACTTACCTATCAATCTTTAATACATTAATACAAAGTTTAAACACAAAACCATATGAAAATGAGTCTAGTATACTCACCTCGATGTCGAATTAAACTACAACATACACGACTCTTTCTCCTTGCACTTCTATTCTCCAAATCTGCGTTTTGATACCAAAACACAAATTTTCCTTTAAATATATCTTACATACATATAAATACATGTATTAACTTCATTACCACTCTTTCTAACCCTTTCTAATTCTTTCTAGACATGTTTGGCAACTTCTACCCAAGTTGCCACTATTTCGGGTCTTTTGACCCATTACCCATTCTAATGTCTAATTATGCATTAGAACCCTTTATACACATTAAACATATATATTTACTTCATTCTATCTCTTTAACTTCTAACCAAATCAAGTTTGATAGCTTCTACCCATCTTGCCACTCTTTGGGTCTTTTGACCCGTTTGGCATCAAATGCACAAATTTACATTATAAACATCTTACACACATTACATAACTCACAAGTAACACATTGCAAGTAATAAATTCTTCCTTCTACACATCTCCTACCCATTCGCCATTTTCAACGGTCTAAACGACCCGTTTGGCAACTAGGATAACACTATCCCCAATTTATCCAAACTACAAATTAAGTAACTTTCTTCAATTCTTTCCTTTCATATACTTCAAACTAATCATTTTAACATAATTCTTATAATGATTAATTCATCTAACCAATTCTTCACTTCTTCACTAAAACTTACAACATATGAATTTTGTAAAAATTCATATAACAAATCTTTAAATCTTCTAAGCTTTTCTATAAATTACTAACATCAAATTAACATATAAATAAGCTTAATTCTATCAATTCTTCCAACTTCATGATTATCCCCAAAATAATCATTTATCTCAATAAATCAAATTAAACACTTCTACTTATCAAATAAACATCTAAATGATGTTATAACACCAAATATACGCTCAATTTCATCAAATTAAATTGAATATAAAATCATACCTTCTAGAACCAAAAACTAAGGTTCTTAATCTTCTTATCTTTGTTCTAATCGATGAATTCCATGAGTATTTAGCTTCAATTCGGGTTTTCCCCCTTTCTCCTTCTTCTCCCCTAACCGACTCTCTCTCTCTCTCTCTCTCTCTCTCTCTCTCTCTCTCTCTCTCTTTCTCTCTCTCTCTCTCTCTTTCTAAAAAATTCTGGAAAAAAATGGTTTCTAACTTAGACTAACCATATGTAAATTTCCAGATTTACACTTCTAGTCCTCCATCTTTCAAAATTAACTAACTTAATATCTAACCGAAATAATTATCATTCTTCATCCTTTTTAACTCAAGTTAACTATATTTCTTACCAAGTTAGTCCTTTTCTTAAACTTACATTCTAACAAATACTTATTAGAAATAAATAAAAACTTACAAACTATTCTTTCTCGTAACTAGGATGTTACAATAAACATTGAACTTTAACAACTTGACAGCTTCAGTCCCTCTACATATAACTGCATAAAACCCGACTAAGTTAGACAACGTGTTTAACCCAAGTTAGGATTGATATCAGAAACGTCTTTGGAACATCCCCCCTTAATCCTAACTTGGAAGGCATTAAACAGCCTCAACTTAGTACACACAAATTTGTGTTGAGTAGGAGGAAGTCCCTTAGTGAAGACTTCGGCAAGTTGTTCAGCCGACTCAATTTTAATCAACTTAAGCACACCAGAACAGACTTTTTCACGAACAACATGCAAATCTATTTCAAAATGCTTAGTCCGCTCATGGAATACATGATTATTAGCTATCATAATCGCGACTTTGTTATCACACTAGAAATCAACAGGGGTTAAATCATATTATTTTCATATCATGCAACAAATTTATTAACCACAAGGTTTCACAAGTAGCAGCAGCCATGGCTCGGTACTCTGTTTCAGCAGAAGACTTGGAGACTGTTGGCTACTTCTTACTTTTCCATGACACAAGAGAATTTCCAACATATACACAAAACCCAGTAACAGATCGTCTAGAAACCTGACATCTACCCCAGTCAGAATCAACATACACAGATAACTTAACACTAGTAGATTTACACAACTGGATTCCTTGACCAGGAGCAGTTTTAAGGTATTTAAGAATTTTTAGTGCAAGATTAAAGTGAAGTTTTGTGGGGGCATGCATAAACTGGGACAAATTGTGAACAACAAAGCTGATATCAGGTCTCGTAGGCGTCAAATATATCAACTTTTCAACAAGTTTTTGATACACAGAAATATTACTCAACTGTTTACTTGACTTATGTTCAACCTTATCAAACAAAACAGAAATATTGGCATCAAGGGGTGTGGTTGCAGGTTTGCATCCTAACAGCCAAACTCATCAAGTAATTCCAGGCAATATATTACGTTGAGACAGGCAAACACCAAATTTAGTTTCAAACAATTCTATACCAAGAAAATATTTTAAGGCACCTAAGTCCTTAATCATAAACTTAGAATTAAGAAACTCCTTTACAACCAAAATTTCATCATTAGAGTTACCAGTTATGATAATATCATCAACATAAACTAATAACATAACATGTATATCACTTTTGGTCAAAACATAAAGAGAGTAATCAACTTTACTTTGAACAAACCCATATTCACATAAACTGACAGTTAACATCTCGTTCCATTTTCTGGGAGCTTGTTTCAGACCATATAAAGACTTTTTCAACTTACATACACGATTATCAGACTTGGCAAAATACCTTTCAGGTAAAGACATATAAACATCCTCATCCAGATCACCATATAAAAAGTCATTATAAACATCAAGTTGGAAAAGTGACCAGTTATTGCAAATAGCTAAAGTAGTCATGCACCTAACAGTTACCGTTTTCACAAATGGAGAAAAGGTTTCTTCATAATCAATACCATACTTTTGGCTATAGCCTTTTGCAACTAACCTAGCCTTATACCTTTCTATTTCACCAGAGGCTTTGTACTTGATTTTAAACAACCATTTACAATCAATAATGTTTTTATTAATTGGTTTTTCAGTCACATCCCAAGTATTATTTCTAAGCAAGGCCTCCATTTCATTATTCATGGCGCTAACCCAATTAGGATCAAGAAAAGCTTGCTTAAAAGGCTTAGGTTCAGTACTTTTATTCAGGTTAGCAACAAAACAAGCAATATTATTTTTAAGCCAAGCATAACTAACTACCTTATCAACTCCATATTTGTGTTTTCCCCCTAAAACATAGCCATCCCACTTTCTAGGTACATTTGTTTTTCTGGAAGACTTTCTAGAATTAGCAGTTTCATTAGTCAAAGATTCATCAAAATTTTGAAAAACATTGCCCTCAGGGATAACTGTGTTTTCATCAATTTGTGTTGCAGTGGTATTCTCCCCCACAACAGTTTCATGTATAGAAGATGAATCCTTAAAACTGTCATGAGAGGAAGAATCAGAGCCACTACCTTCACCATCAGTACCCATCCCTTCATCATCAGGACTTTTAGGAAGTTGGTTATACATGCTATCAAAAAAGTTTAGAGTATTTGTAGTGGTCTCATTTTGCAAGTTTAGATGATCATCATTAGTGGATTTGAAAGGACACACATTTTCATAGAATTTCACATCTCTAGAAAACAGTACACACTTCTGATCAAAACTATACAGTTTATAGCCTTTCTTAGAATTAGAATATCCAATAAAAGCACACTTAAGAGACCTACTACTAAAATTATCAGTATTATTTAGCACAGTAGCATAAGCACGACATCCAAAACTCCTAAGGTGGGACAAGTTAGGTTTATGGTCATAAACACATTCATAGGGGGATTTGCCATTTAACACAGAAGATGGAGTCCTGTTAATAAGATAGGTAGCAGTTAGAACACATTCAGGCCACATATAAAGAGGAATACCCCCTGAAACATAAGAGATCTGGACACATTCAACAGATGTCTATGTTTCCTCTCAGCAATGCCATTTTGTTGTGGAGTATATGCAAAACTTGTTTGATGAACAGTTCCATTTTGATTAAAAAAAGTCAGCCAGTTTGTTATTGACAAATTTTGTACCATTATCACTTCTAAATACTTTAATAGTCTTAGAAAACTGGTTTTGAATCAAGTTATAGAATTCAGTAATATTGTTAAAAACTTCATCCTTAGTCTTAAGCATGTATAGCCACACAGCCTGAGAGAAATCATTAACAACTGTTAGGAAGTATCTGAAACCTTCCTTGCTAGTTACTTTATAAGGTCCCTACAAATCCAGATGAACCGGTTCTCCCAAGTGACTTGATTTATGGTCACTTAGAGGAAAAAGTTCTCTGGTTTACTTGGCCTTATGACAAACATCACAAGGTACAGTTTCAGCACTTCCTACCAAGTTTAAGGAGGTTTTTAAGAAATTTAAGACCTGATCAGAGGGATGACCAAGTCTATTGTGCCACAGATCAAAAGACTAACAAGTAAGCACATTATTCACAGAACCACAATTACCTTTACTAATCACATTAAAGTAATATAAACCATCAGAAACACTACCAGTCCCCAGGGTGTTCTTTAGAGTTGAGTCATGAATAAAGCAATTGTGTTCATTAAACACAGGAGAAAGTTTACTATCTCTAGCCAGTTTTAAAACAGATAGTAAGTTCACATTGTACTCAGGAACAACTAAAACATCATATAAAGTTATATGATCATCAAGTTTTAAATTTCCAATTTTTACTGTTCGTGCTTCAGTTCCATTTGGGTGTCCTACTTTCAGATTTAAACCAACAATATTTACAACACTGTCAAGGTATTCGTCTGATAGTGTCATATGTTGATTTGCTCATGAATCTAGGATCCAACCATTATAGAACTTAACAGGATTAAGATGAGTATTTGAACAAAAATATCTGTGAAAATTAGCATTAAAGAACACATTGTTGTTTTGAAAACGAGTACCTGCCATATTGGCATGCACACCCCCTGGGGCTGACTTATCTCCAATAAGTTTCAAAATTCTATCCATTTGGTCACTAGTAAAAGACATGAAACCACTAGAAGCCACATTGTCAACCAAAGCATTATTATTGTTAAACTTACTCTTAAAACCCTTTTTCCAGCCTGGAGGATAACCAACTATCTCATAGCATCTCTCAATTGTATGCCCAATCATTCCATATTTTGTGCAAGTTAAGTTTGGATTAAGTTTCCTCTCAGCTATGCCATTTCAATTCAAACTTGTTGCCTTTATTTCGAATTGAAATGAAAATAAAATTGTATGATTGAATTGTAAGTTGAGAGGAGTAATGGATAGATATGGGTATTTAAGATGTTATTATCATCTTTGAATTCATGTCTCATAGAAGACTTAGTCACACCCCGCATAAATGGCGGAACCGAGGTGTACAGTGTATACGGTATCAGAGATTCAAAGGTTACATAAACATAAGTAAGCCATACATCATCAACATAGATTAAAGAGTTTGAAAGTAAAATACTTATTACAATCATCCGAATAATATCAAAATAAGGCTACAGCGTTTGGGATACTAAGGAATTAATACAAAGCAAAAATAATTCCCAGCAAAAGATCCACGTAGCCAGTCAAAGCATATCATCGAAAAATAACCTCAAATCCCTGAAAAGCGTTAAAATACGACGTCAACATAAAGTTGGTGAATTATTCGCAATAGTAAATGAAAACATATTAGTTTAACAGTTTTCAATAGGTTTTGACCCAAAAAGATAAGATTGGAAGATAAGTCATTTGAAATGGTGTTTTAAAACATACTTGAAGTATACAAAACCTTTTGATAAAATAATCATACATATACTATAAAAATACCATAATCATTTCATAAAAAAATACCATAGTCATACCATAAAAATACCATACTGGATAAATAATAGCCTTAGGTAAATACGATACACCTGAACCATAACAATACTGGCAACTAACCCCACCTAGTGCATTACGCTAGGTTGTCCTCGAAAATCACGGTCATAACATTACTAACACGGACAGGGCGCATCCATCATCCATCGTGTTAGAAATGAGGGTTTGTTAGACCCATATAGCGCTATATATACGAACCGGCGGCTAAAAGCTAACAGGTGTGTATACGGGGCCTCGTTCTACCACAAAGGCGGAACAAGTTGGGTAATGCTAACCTAACGGCATCCATATCCAAAATACATACCATAATACATAATAATATACCATAAAAATACATTTATACGACGCTAATCATGCCCAAAATGTAAAAGCGGTAAAAAGGGGCAACGAATAACTCACTGAATAGCAAAGCAATCCAAATCTCGATATGTCGGGAAATACTATAATACCGTCAAGCTCCCACGTCTAAGTGCCCTAAACATCACGTAAATAAACATGTCTAAGTATCTCTAAGTCTAGTAGGGTATGCCTTAACGATTAACGTTTTATACGGGTTTTGAAATGACCAATAGGAATATCGATTTAACGGGATACAAACGTTTCGGAAAGTCAGCAGACTAGATACGTGATCCTCATACTTACGTCCACTACAAGTCGCGTAAGTATCAAGTTACGTGTTATACAAGAGTTACGGGTCAAGAAGTGTTAAATACGTGATTAGTTACTTGCTTATGAAGGAATTACGTGATCAACAAGTTAATTACGTGAATAAGCAAGAATTACGTGACTTAAGCCTTAATTACGTGACCAATGCATCTGTTACGTGACTTACAAGTCACGTAATTGGTAATTACGTGAATCAGGAGCATAATTACGTGAATCAGAGGTGTGTTACGTGACCAACAAGGCTTATTACGTGATCATGGGACTTACGTGAGCTTCAAGTTACGTGCTAGGGATCAATTACGTGATGAATCAGCCTGTTACGTGATCAACAAGCACGTAAGTAGCACTTACGTGCGTAACAAGCTTGTTACGTGATCTAAGAGGGAGTTACGTGCAATACAAGTTGTTACGTGCTCCAGTTACGTGCCCGTAACACAGTTACGTGCCGTAACTGGGTTTTTACGAAAAACAGCATTCGGGATTCGATTTCTGAGTGTTTTAGGCATCTAAATGATCCCATATTGGAACCCTATGTCCAGAATATGATTAGGAACAATAATCTTAAATAAAATTCGAGTTTTGACGGTGAAAAGTGGTATTTTCGGTATTGAATCAAAATAACAAAGTTTAAAACTAACATCGAGGAATACTTACCCGATCGTAACGAATTTCGGAGGATAGATAGAGGTGATGATGGTGAACAATAATCTGGTCTCGAATTTGGAATTCGACGGTTGGATCACCGGAAAATGTAGAGAGAAGGAGGAGGGTTTGTAGGTGTTTTTAGAGAGAGAGAGAGAGAGTGTAGGTGATAGTGATGAATAAAGACAAAATCTGGTGGGGAATAGGACAAATGGGTTGGTAGACCCTTTTAGGACGATTTTTGTAATAAAAGTTCTTATAGGACTAAAATTGTAATAAAATTTCTGAAGGGACTAAAAATGAAATACTTTTTAAACGTTAATCTTAATCGTATAATTAAGGCATAATACCCCTAAACTTATCATAAGAGCATACTAGACTTATACTAAAGGCACTTAAGACTACACGTTCCCGACATAAAGATTCGAATCACATAAAATACAAATACGATACTCAATAAATACGAGAAATACGAATACAATACTCATAAAATACGAATACGATAAATCATAATAGAAATACAATAGGGTCAAAACATAAACATAAATGAATAAAACAAATACGAGACGATAGAATTATACCTAGAAATTCGCGAATGTCACAGTCTCCCCAAGTAAAAAGAAATTTCGTCCTCGAAATTATCACTTGGTACCACTTCCGGGGGAAAGGTGAGGATACTTCCGCAGAATTTCATCTTCGCGTTCCCACGTGAACTCAGCTCCAAAACGGGAATTCCAACGAACCTTGACAATCGGGATCTTACTTCGTCGTAGCCGCTTAACATCACTAGCAACGATCTCGATCGGTTCCTCAACAAAATGAAGCTTATCATCAATCTGGAGTTGCTCAAGCGGAACTAATAACGTCTCGTCAGCCAGGCATTTCTTCAACTGAGATATATGAAATACATTATGTACACTGCTCAGTTCTGCCGGCAAATCTAGTCGATAAGCTGGGCCGACGCGGGCTAAGATCTTGAACGGACCCGTGTATCTCGGACTCAGCTTGCTGCGTT
>CAJVGC010000060.1:4175258-4282271 GCA_910822075.1 Senecio squalidus
TAGACCTAGTAGAAGCTCTCTTAGGCGGCATCTTCTACGAATGTCAAACAGAATAAATCAGAACGATAACTGTATGTGCGACTAAAACAAGCAGGCCCCAAAACATAAAAAGCAAAATAAAAGCGCATAAAGCATACAAATCACATACAGGCCCACAAAAGAAGAAATGCGCACATAGAGTAAATCAGATAGGTCCAAAAGCCTAGGTCATAGTCTAAGTGATTCCGTAAGGTCACTTAGTTCGCTATAACCATTGGCTCTGATACCAACTTCAGTCACACCCCGCATAAATGGCGGAACCGAGGTGTACAGTGTATACGGTATCAGAGATTCAAAGGTTACATAAACATAAGTAAGCCATACATCATCAACATAGATTAAAGAGTTTGAAAGTAAAATACTTATTACAATCATCCGAATTATATCAAAATAAGGCTACAGCGTTTGGGATACTAAGGAATTAATACAAAGCAAAAATAATTCCCAGCAAAAGATCCACGTAGCCAGTCAAAGCATATCATCGAAAAATAACCTCAAATCCCTGAAAAGCGTTAAAATACGACGTCAACATAAAGTTGGTGAATTATTCGCAATAGTAAATGAAAACATATTAGTTTAACAGTTTTCAATAGGTTTTGACCCAAAAAGATAAGATTAGAAGATAAGTCATTTGAAATGGTGTTTTAAAACATACTTGAAGTATACAAACCTTTGATAAAATAATCATACATATACTATAAAAATACCATAATCATTTCATAAAAAAATACCATAGTCATACCATAAAAATACCATACTGGATAAATAATAGCCTTAGGTAAATACGATACACCTGAACCCATAACAATACTGGCAACTAACCCCACCTAGTGCATTACGCTAGGTTGTCCTCGAAAATCACGGTCATAACATTACTAACACGGACAGGGCGCATCCATCATCCATCGTGTTAGAAATGAGGGTTTGTTAGACCCATATAGCGCTATATATACGAACCGGCGGCTAAAAGCTAACAGGTGTGTATACGGGGCCTCGTTCTACCACAAAGGCGGAACAAGTTGGGTAATGCTAACCTAACGGCATCCATATCCAAAATACATACCATAATACATAATAATATACCATAAAAATACATTTATACGACGCTAATCATGCCCAAAATGTAAAAGCGGTAAAAGGGGCAACGAATAACTCACTGAATAGCAAAGCAATCCAAATCTCGATATGTCGGAAATACTATAATACCGTCAAGCTCCCACGTCTAAGTGCCCTAAACATCACGTAAATAAACATGTCTAAGTATCTCTAAGTCTAGTAGGGTATGCCTTAACGATTAACGTTTTATACGGGTTTTGAAATGACCAATAGGAATATCGATTTAACGGGATACAAACGTTTCGGAAAGTCAGCAGACTAGATACGTGATCCTCATACTTACGTCCACTACAAGTCGCGTAAGTATCAAGTTACGTGTTATACAAGAGTTACGGGTCAAGAAGTGTTAAATACGTGATTAGTTACTTGCTTATGAAGGAATTACGTGATCAACAAGTTAATTACGTGAATAAGCAAGAATTACGTGACTTAAGCCTTAATTACGTGACCAATGCATCTGTTACGTGACTTACAAGTCACGTAATTGGTAATTACGTGAATCAGGAGCATAATTACGTGAATCAGAGGTGTGTTACGTGACCAACAAGGCTTATTACGTGATCATGGGACTTACGTGAGCTTCAAGTTACGTGCTAGGGATCAATTACGTGATGAATCAGCCTGTTACGTGATCAACAAGCACGTAAGTAGCACTTACGTGCGTAACAAGCTTGTTACGTGATCTAAGAGGGAGTTACGTGCAATACAAGTTGTTACGTGCTCCAGTTACGTGCCCGTAACACAGTTACGTGCCGTAACTGGGTTTTTACGAAAAACAGCATTCGGGATTCGATTTCTGAGTGTTTTAGGCATCTAAATGATCCCATATTGGAACCCTATGTCCAGAATATGATTAGGAACAATAATCTTAAATAAAATTCGAGTTTTGACGGTGAAAAGTGGTATTTTCGGTATTGAATCAAAATAACAAAGTTTAAAACTAACATCGAGGAATACTTACCCGATCGTAACGAATTTCGGAGGATAGATAGAGGTGATGATGGTGAACAATAATCTGGTCTCGGATTTGGAATTCGACGGTTGGATCGCCGAAAAATGTAGAGAGAAGGAGGAGGGTTTGTAGGTGTTTTTAGAGAGAGAGAGAGAGAGTGTAGGTGATAGTGATGAATAAAGACAAAATCTGGTGGGGAATAGGACAAATGGGTTGGTAGACCCTTTTAGGACGATTTTTGTAATAAAAGTTCTTATAGGACTAAAATTGTAATAAAATTTCTGAAGGGACTAAAAATGAAATACTTTTTAAACGTTAATCTTAATCGTATAATTAAGGCATAATACCCCTAAACTTATCATAAGAGCATACTAGACTTATACTAAAGGCACTTAAGACTACACGTTCCCGACATAAAGATTCGAATCACATAAAATACAAATACGATACTCAATAAATACGAGAAATACGAATACAATACTCATAAAATACGAATACGATAAATCATAATAGAAATACAATAGGGTCAAAACATAAACATAAATGAATAAAACGAATACGAGACGATAGAATTATACCTAGAAATTCGCGAATGTCACAGACTTCTTCTAAACTTGCTTTTTAATGTCTTTTCATGTATGAAGAGCTATTCTACACTATTGGTAAGCACAACCGTCTAGTTAGTACACATTCCTCATTTTCTCAAAGATAGACAACCCATTTAAGTCCATCTAACAAATAAAAACAACATATAACACCAATCATACCTGTAAAAAGAACAGTCAGCTCAACAAAAAGCAACAGCAGAACGTAGAATCTCGATTAGACGAACACAAAATAACTCGAAAAACGAAGCAAACCAGGAAAGAGGCAGACGGACACGTGTTAAGCAGAGAAGAAGAAGAAATGCCAGCGTGAAGAACAACAACTCCCAACAAAAGAAAGACCCATAAACGAAAATAAGGCCCACCCCGGCACAAAACTCAAGACATCGACGCAAATTGAATTAGAAGATAATTTTTGTACTTAATGTTTAATTTTTAAACTTTATACTTGTGGGATTTTTTTCAAACAAAAAATAATTATTATAAACATACCATATACTCCAACAATACAATCTACTTTCCGTTGCTGACATTCAATCATCATTGGCAATCAAAGAAAGATTTTTGATATGGTGGTTCAGATAACAGCTTGGGTAATCTGACGGTTCAAAATAATTTTATTTTTAACATAATAAAACCTAGACGAGATACTTTAATAAATGATGTCAAGCTTTTTTCATTTAATTGGTTATGAAGTAGGTTTATAAAGTCTCAATTTGATTGGATTGTGTGGATTAGTAACTCAAGATCGATCAACCCTCTATAATGTTTTTGTGAGTCTAGCTTCTTGGTAGCTCTCGCTTATCAATATATATTCTCTGTTTCGGTTGTTCAAAAAACAAATTGATATATTGGTCGAAATAATGTAATTACTTATTAAATTTATTGTAATAAAAATAAGTTGAGAATATTTAATCCAAAACATTATTTGATTGCATTTTTTCTTTTCTTACAATGCAAAAACTTAAACTCACAACATACAATATATATAAATACTTTGTTGCCTCGTAGGCACGTTAACTCTTGAATAGAACTTCAAAAGCCTCCACCAACTCCACCACCTGCGCCACCACCGGCGCCAAAACCACCACCACTACCGCCACCTCCACCACTTCCACCACCTCCACCAATCCCACCACCACCTCCAACACCACCACCGGCTCCTCCTCCAGCTCCAAATCCACCACCACTGCCTGACCCTCCACCGATACCACCACCTCCACCACTTCCTCCTCCTCCACCGCCCCCTAAACCACCACCACCTCCAACACCACCCCCTACTCCTCCTCCAGAACCAAATCCACCACCACTACCCGAACCTCCACCAATACCACCACCTCCACCACTTCCTCCTCCTCCACCGCCTCCTAAACCACCACCACCTCCTAAACCACTACCACCACCTACTCCTCCTCCAGCCCCAAAACCACCACCACTTCCCGAACCTCCACCTAAACCACCACCTCCACCACTACCACCACCACCACCTCCACCAATGCCACCACCACCTCCTACACCACCACCAACTCCTCCTCCTGACCCAAAACCACCACCTTTACCTCCCCCTCCTCCTAACCCTCCTCCTCCACCACCTCCTAACCCACCACCACCACCAAACCCGCCACCTCTTCGACCACCCAAACCAGTCGTCTCGATACTCTCATCTCCAAGTGAAATCACACTCAATTGAGAACCAATGGCAATGAAAAGAAGAACCATGCAAAAACATTTTTGTGAAAACTTCATTTTTGCAAATTAAGTTTTATGATATGATTGTATATTTTTTCCATGCACAAAACCAATGGTTTTATAGTGTGATTTTGGACATTTTTAAAGCACTTGGTACAAGTATTAAGTATAGATCAAAAAATACAAACAAAGTTGCATGAAATTAATGCATACGTCTATGTTAAACCGTTGGGGATATCATATATCAACTATAGAATTGACTTTGTTAAACACTTTGCATTAATATAACCACAATTGTCAAACATAATATTTATTAGTTTTATTCAAATAATATAGTTGGGTATTATTGTGTTTCTTTAGTTTATAATGTATTAATGTTGAATTATATATTCACTAAGCTAGCAATACATTTACATTAGCCTATAATTCTTTTTGGGTCAAGATGTAAGTTATATGGAATGAATATAAGAAATTACACTGTTTTATTAAATTATGCTAAAGTCAATTAAAATAAGACGACATTTAATGATAGGAGGTTGTTCTTTTCTAGGGGAGGTCTTGGGTTCGAGCCTCCTTCGGGGTTTCCTCCTTGGGTGAATATTAGAAGATATGTAACTAACTTTGGTATAAGGTTCGTGGGTCGTATACTGCCCAAATGGATGTCATTGTGGCCCCGAATCACTAACATTCCGTTCAAAAAAAAAAAAAAAAATTATTTAAATAAATTTCTAAAAGTAATATTTGGACTCTATAATTATTACAATGAAATTCATTTTGGAACAAGACAGTTAGTCGGTTATTAAGACAATAAAAAGAATCTGATAACTTTGAAGTTAATTTATAGATTTTTCTAAAATTTTACAATTAATATATAGATTAGTATCGCTCAAAATGCTTTTCAGAAGATACAAGCGGTTTTGAAGCGACAGATTTGTTAAGTAGTCACCGACAAAGTCAACATGTCCAACTTACCAAAGGGACTATTTAGTCGGTTAGTCTACTCGTCGAACCAAGTGAGCTTGTTTACTTATTAAACCAAGTTATTGGCTTGTAAGCGCTAATCACACTCACTCACTAGATATCTACTTTGAGTCACATAAGGAAATCACTTTTCAAGAACGATGATTTATCCATATATAACTTAGGTTACACAAATTTCATTTTTGGATAATACACTACAAGAAAAAGGTCTTTTGCTGACACTTTTTTTAATGACACATATAAAATGTGTTAGCAAAAGTACACATATCCTTACACTTATAAGAAAACTATAAGCATAGCTTAATTTTTATCCACACAATATGAAAAGTGTAAGCAAAAGTGTAACTTTTGATTACATATTATAATAAGTGTGAGGATATATGAAGTTTTATCTACACATTTTATAGAGTATTAGTAAAAGTATAGTGTTTTGCTTATACTTTAAAAAAAGTGTTGGCAAAAGTACGTATATCCTTACACTTATATAAATTTTGCAATAAGTGTAGGGAGATGTACAATTTTATCTACACATTTTATAAATTATTAGTAAAAGTCTAGTGTTTTGCTTATACATTTAAAAAAATGTTAGCAAAGGTACGCATATCCTTACACTTATCAACATTTTCCGATAAGTGTAGGGAGATGTACTATCTACACATTTTATAAAGTATTAGTAAAAGTCTAGCGTTTTGCTTATACTTTTAAAAAAGTGTTAGCAAAAGTACGCATATCCTTACACTTATATACATTTTCCAATAAGTGTAGTGAGATGTATAGTTTACTTAGAGGAAATCAAAATCGATTGGACCGAACTCGAAAACCGAATCAGATTGGTCCAACACAAATCGAACCTAAAAACTAAGTTGTGCCGGTCCAACTCAAACCGAGCCCAAAAACCTAGCCAAATCGGTCCGATCGAAATCTAACCGAAAACCGATCCGAACCGATTCAGTACAGGTTCCTTATAAAATCAGTTTTCACTTCTGCTTTATTTTAACCCCATGATCAACTCTATTTTACTACATTTTAAAAAAATATAAATTATATTACTAAATATATATTATCTTCTAATTTAATTTCTGTTTTTGAATTGCTATGCGTGCCTGAAACAATTTTTTAATTGGTTTGGGCTTAGTGGGTTATTTTTGCTTCCTGGGCTTTGTCCTCGTCACGTTAGTCCGGCTCCTAATACAGTTACACGTGTATTCTGCTTCGTCTTCATTTTCTCTGTTCTTTGCTTTCCACCTGCTTTTGTTGCTGCTTTTGAAGTTTTCGCAGGTCCCAAATATACCCATTTCTTTGCGCCATCTTCAAATCATTCTCTCCAGTTTCATAATTCGGATCACAAATCAAAGGTAATATCTCTGTACTTATCTATTATTCTCCAGATCTGATCTTAATTACGCCTTAATTTCATGAATTTTTGATGATTATTAACTAAGCTTATGAATACCTGATTTGAATACGATCGAAATATAGTATCAATACGGTGTCGTTTAACCTCTGGAATTGAAATTAGTCGATTATTAACTAAGTTATAGATTTCAGTTTGCGTTACTTAGCTCAGGAATACTTGATATGAATATAATCGTAAATCGCATATCGATACGGTGTCGTTTAACTGCTCTGGAATTGTTGATCAGCTGTGTTTTACTGTTTGTGTTATAATTTTCTTTGAATTCATACTTGATATGAATATCGTATCGTGTAACAGCTGGAATTGCTGATCAGGTTTGTTTTAACTGTTAATGTTATATTAAATTTTGAAATAGGCTTGATTTTCATGAAATTAGATGATTATGAGCTAGGTTTTGGATTTTAATTTATGTTTTAGAGCTTACGAATTACATGATTTGAATCGTTTTGTTGTCGTTTAATAGGTGGAGTTATACATTAAATGGAGAATACATTAAATGGAGAATAGGTATGTTTAACTGTTTATGTTACTTTTAGTTTGGATTTGGTGTGATGCTCATGAAATTAGATGGTTATGAACGAAGTTTTAGATTTCAGTATAAGTTACGGAGCTCACGGTTACATGATTTGATTATGATTAAATCTCTAAATTTTGAAGGTTTAAGTTTGTTGCAAACTGTGGTATTTTGCATATTTGAAATTCATATGTTGTATTTTATCATCTGGAATTGTAAGTGAAATGGATAACAGGGTGTGTTTTGACTGTTTGTGTCATAGTTTAATCTGAATTAGGCTAAATTTGGAGGTATGTCGTTTAGGAATATGTGATTTGAATGCGATCGGAAATTGTGGAAGTGATTTGAAAGGAAACCGAGTTAAGTTTGCCAGATTATGTTAGGTTGGGGGTGTTAAAATTGATAGGTTTTAGTTTATACATGAAATGCATAACAAGATGTATTGTAACTGTTTGTGTTATATTTAGGTTGAATTAGGCGGGAAAAAATATAATTTAGGTATGGAGTTCAGGAATTAAGAAAGTTTTTGTTAATTGGAGGTATGGAGTTTATGAATGTGTGATTTGAATGTGAGCGGAAATCGTAAGTGATGTGTAACGAAAAAATGATTTAGGTTTATAGTTGGATGCCAAAACGGTGGTACTTTGTATGTTTGATTGGAAAAAAATGATTTAGGTCAATAATTTAATGCCAAATTGTTGTACTTTTAACAACTTTAATGCAGGTTTTATGTTTGATATGAGCGATACTAGGACGTCGGATATGAAATAATCACTAGAAGTCTGCAAATATGTATAAGTTGTAGTCTAAGTTTGTTTACTTTTGGGTTTTTTTTAGATCTTACTTAGTGCAAGTGTGTAACTCATATTTAAAACTCATCGAGCTTTTTTGTCTGTATGAAAGTAGTTGTTCATAATTTAAACTTCAACTAGAAAATGTATGACCAACTTTTAACCATTTTGCATCAACAGTGTTTGCTATATTAACGATTACATGGGCATTGTCTAATGGTTATCATCTCGTCTCAATAAGGTTATTTCCAAGAAATAAGTAAATCGACTTATTGATATATATTTTTTGTGAAACAGAGCAACCACGTCGTTGCACTAAAGGTGCTTTTCAAGAGCCAGCTTAAACAATCCAAGGTGGAGCACCAACTTCGCCGTGAAGTCGAAATACAAAGCCATTTGCGACATGCTAAAATCCTATGACTCTACGGTTACTTTTATGATCAGGTATAACATCCTTTTAATTCCAGCTTTATGTTGTTTAAAAGGACCATAATTTTAATCTAAAACAAACACAATAAAATCTACATAGAAACGAGTCTACCTGATTTTGGAATATGCTGCCAAAGGAGAACTCTTCAAGGAGCTACAAAGGTGCAAACATTTCAGTGAGCGACGTGCTTCTACAGTAAGGCTTTTTCTTATCCGTAATAAATGTGGACCCAAAAATCCTGATCTTTATTGGTTAATGCAACCGAGATGGCCCCACATACTCGTGTGAACTGTGTTGCTCCAGGGTTTGTGCCTACACACTTTGCTGAATACATCACCAACAACGAAACCATGGTAAGTGTCTTCTACATTAACCTTGTCATTTGAACATCTTACATCCTAATTATATAAAGTTTATAGTAAAATCACAACATTTTGCGTGTAAACAACATTTTGGGTATAATGTACCCAAGTTTAACTATAAACATAATGTCTAAAATATCCTTCAGAGAAAGGCCCTGGAAGAACAGTCAACCCTCAAAAGGCTTGGGACGACAGAAGACATGGCTGCTGCTACGGCTTTCTTAGCTTCTGATGACGCTTCATATATAACCGGTGAGACTATTGTGGTTGCCGGAGGAACTCCCTCCAGGTTATAAATGTCTTTTATTCTTCCAGGCAGTTCACTTTATGGTCTTTTGTGACTTCAAAGTTTGGAGAATAAACTTTGCCAAGTAGATTTTAATTTTTCCGGTCTCGATTATTATAGATTTGAATAATAAAACTTTCATACAGACAAATAAATGTTAATGTTTAGGATTAATGTCACTACGGCTGTTTTACTTATATATATAGATCTTATATTTTTTTTCAATTCTTGACACAAAAGTTGGTGTAGGCAAAAGATCTAACCTATGTAGACATATGATGTGTCAGGATAGGTGTGTCACCATAACCTTTACCGTCGGAGCTTCCGCCAACACTTATAATAAGTGAAGGAGAAGCTAATTTATCTTTTCCTGACACTTCTTATACTTTTCCTGACACTTTTTGTCTGTCAGCAAAAGCACTATTTCTTGTAGTGATACAAAGTGTGTGATCTCGTTTCTGGCTATGAAATCAACAACATGGGAAACTATAAAAGTTGTTTATCGTGTTTACATATGTTATATTTATATAGATCGATGAACTATAATAATGAAAGTTTACAGATATAAGAAATTACTAGAACTAATTACTAGAAATTAGAGACTAATTCAAAATGGACGGGTCGTCACTGGAATTGATAGTTAAAAAATTAACTCAATGATGAACTGAGTCGCTCATCACGGCCTTAATCAACGAACAAGTTCAAGTTGGTGAACAGGGTGACTAGCTCATAGAAATTAGCTAGTGCACTTATTGTCTAACTTATATGTTGATAAAGTTGGTTTCTTGATATTTTCATTTTGTGAAATTAGCTAGTAATTATTGGGAATCCAATTCTATGTGTTTTTCTATATACACAAACATTCAAGTATGCAACAATATTTTTGTAGGGTGGAAATTTTGACAAATATATATGGCTAAGGGGTGTTTGTTTCGGTTTATGTAACCGACTTATGAGCTTATGAAATTTTTCATAAGCTCATAAGATCATTTTTTTTCGGCTTATGAGTTTATAAGGCATAAGCTCAACTTCATAAGCTAATAAGCCGGAAAAAATGGGCTTATGAGCTTATGAAAAATTACATAACCTTATAAGCCCGTTTAATAAGCCGAAGCAAATAACCCCTAAGACTAATTATCTCTATGAAGTTAAATGAACCCGAAATCATTTAAAATGTAATTACAAGTCATGCGGTGATTCCACTGTGGAAACCATGTAATTCGTCGATGTATGAGGTTTGCGGAGTGTGAGAGCAAATTGACATAATATGTAACCTTAACTGGATTTATCACATTTCAAATAACACTAATGAATCTCGTTCCTTTAGTTCATATCTATTGAGCTTTCTTTCGAGTTTTGTTTAAAGGTAATGTAATCTTTATATTTGTATATCACATTACCTATTATACCAATCGAGCAGTGCCCATTGTTCTAAAGAGTGCGGGCTTTAATTAATAAAAATAGTCCCAACCACACATGGGCCAAAATACCTTTAGTACGTTATTGTCACAAAATTAGCCCATAAAGAATTCACTTGAATAGTCGAATAATTGAATGTTAATCCTCAAACTAAAAAAGAATATCAATATCATATCAAAATAATTTAAATCCTCAAATGTCAAGGAAAGACTCACCCTTTTAGGAGGTATATTGAAATTTCGACGTCAATAACCTTGAAAGAACTGTGAAATACAAGAAACTTCGATTAGTTATGTAGGATATCGAATAAATAAAAAATTAAAATAAACTAAGAGATAAGAATGTATAGATGACTCTCATTAAAGAAAAAGAAATTTAGTACAAGGTTTAAGTTTTACCTTTATTTATATATGGGGTAAATGCTAGTTAGAATTTGATTAAGAAAAAACCTCATGATACCACTTTAGTATACCCTTGCCTTAGAAGGCAAATAACCCATTTGTAGGTAACTATAATTAAAAGAAAACATAAACCTAACATAATACAAATATTTAATGCTTCTAGAATATTCTATTCTAATGCCTAATTATATTAATAACAAGATTACAATTTCCACCTTAAATTAAGTATAGATAAACCTGATAGTAAACATCTCCACGTAATCCACACAATGCTTGAACTTTGGTCCTGAAACACCTTAGTCTTGAGGTCTTCTTCAAGCTTAATTAGGAAACCCTTAGGCCACATATTTTCTTATAATCTTCCTCTAAGCAGCACATACTTCCTCGTTATAATTACCATGTAATGAACCGTACATACCTTTACCTTGAACACAAACCCGGTCTTCAACCTACCCTCGTCAGGATCCTTGAAACTGTCAACATTATCATGTTAACCTTGATCTTATCCATGCACTTGACCCATCTATACATAACCTTTCACAAAATTCATCACGATTGCAATATCCGATCTAGCGCATACCATCAAGTTCCTTACAATATTCGCATGTGAAACCTTACACATCTTTTCCACATCCTAGCCATCCTCCAGGTAATCCTTCAATATAAGCTTGAAAAGTAATCCTAATGGCATGAATATCGAGCCTCCATTCCTCATTCTATAATTACCCAGAATGTCTTGCACATACCTCGACTGAGACACCCGAGGGTTCGACTACCCTTCTTCCTTAAAATCATCATACCAGTAACCTTGTCTACGAGACCCTCTATGTCGAAAACATTCTCTAGCAAATCCTTGGTATCCTTGATTTCAGTCTTTGTATTCCAAGCAGGTATCCTTTTACTTGTGTGCTCCCCTAGCATTATCCTTTGATACCTAAACCACATTAGTCTAGAAGTTATCCCCAGATTCTATAACTGGGGCTCTTCCCCTTTCCCCGATCTACCTCGGCTTCGTGATGATATCCAATCAACTCATCTTGATCACCCGATGATTCCACCTCAAACTCGACATGTTCCCCATAATTTGTAGCAACATCCTCCACACATCCATCCAAAGAATATACACAACTCTTTGTCCTTGTTCCATACAAAACCATAATGGAACCTACATTTGGCATCATCGTGGTGTATCCCTCAATCTCCAACGTACCCAAATATATCAAACTACTTCTCAAATAACGCACACCCTTAAGTGTCACACCCCGCTCAGGCGGAAACCCGAGGTGTACAGTATCATAGGTATCAGAAGACAAAGATTACATCGAATAAAAACTACAACATTAGGTTTACATTAAATAAGGTTTAGGAGTACAAAAAAAAAATACAACATAAATATAAATTTGTGGCTTAAGTAGAAACTAAACTACGTCTAGCTAAGTCTCTTCGAAGTCCACACAAATAGTAAAGAAACCGAACTACGTATAGTCAACTCTCTTCGAAAATCCTCAAAATCCAATATCAAATAATGTACTCTATAATCGATGTAAAATCTCAATCTCCTGAAAAGCGTTAAAATACGACGTTAAGATAAAGTTGGTGATTTATTCATATTTTTATAAAACAATAAGTGTTACTCTTGCTTTTTTATTTCTCTTGCTAGTTGTGTACCTTGTTTTTTTTGTTCTTATTCTTTTATGTTCTTGATAATTTAAAGGAAAAAGTATAAAACAAAAAAAATAAAAAATAAAAAAATAAAGCACATCTTGATTCCTTTTAGAAACAAACTATACCGACACTTTTAGGAGAATAATACTTATTAGAGAATTTAGAGTCAAGACTTTAGGAAAAGGAAATAATTGAAAAAGAAAGCATGTTATCTTGTTTCGCTTGGAATCGGTGAAACCAACCAAAGATCAAAAAACAACAACCGGTGTTCTGGCCTATTATCGGTTTTTACATATGTGGAATTAATTTGAAGAGTGTGAATAGGAGTCGTGATCTAGCTTGTCGAAACTGTGAATTAGGCTTTGGATGACAAAGAAAAGCGTGAGAAATTATCGGAGATGTTACGTGATGAGGTCTGGAGATGGGAATATTTGGTGAGACCGATAGGAGGCTCTTTAGCTCTGATATCATAAAAAATATTATAAACCCCCATGGCGTATTATTGATGGATATAATTAGATAACAAGAGACAATAGAAAATTTACTAGAGTCTAACCCGTCTATACATATGGATTAGACTATATATTAAACCATAATCTACTATATATTTTTCTCTAATAAACGGGGGTATAGAGTGACGTCATAAGTCTGACATGGCGAGATATAAGGCTGTACACGTAGGATAGAGAATAGGATTGATTATGTCATAATTCAAATTGAATAAGTTATTTTATTTTAATTAAAATATGATAAAGCTTATTGAACACGCTTTTTCTTTTGAATTCTCGAAATCCACGCAGCCTATTTCCCAACAAATCCCCTTCATCTTTTATCTTCCCCAAGTTTTTGAAAAGAAAACTTAAAGGTTGCTTATCATGTACTCTCCCTCTTTCTTGATAATATACAATATGTGATTGTGATTGGTTAAATCTGCTCATTTCAAATTTGTTATAATTTCAAATTCAACCACTCTCCCAATTTTATATTCTTCTTCATTTTCATATCTAGGTATCCGTATTTTTTTTTCTTTCTTTATACAGCTTTAGTCCTTCGTCTAAAGGATTATAATTTGGTTAAATATGGAAGGTTTGTAGTTTTAGTTTGTTCTCCAATATCTCCGTCTTCCTCCTATGATAATTCCTATATTGATCATAGATTTCACTATTTATTTAGGATTTTGTATAAGATCAGTTATCATGGTTGTTAGACTGATAGTTAGGGTTGGCTTTGTGAAGTGCTAACAAAAATAGTGATTCATCTTATTAAGGTTTGTATGTCTCCTCAATTTAATATTGATTCTATATCATTTGAAATCGATGTTTTTATTGGTTAGATTTTTGAATATGATTTTAGTTTTGATAAAAATGCTTCATTGAAAATACTACTTAGATAAATTAGTTTGTAATTACTTTTGGTGATAATCAGTTCCTGTGCATGTTCTTTCAACTTAGACAAGTGAATCTCTTTTCCATTCGTGCTCGGTGCTTTCTTGCTTTCTTTTATTTATAGTTGTTCAATGCTTCTTTTCACAATTGTTTAAACTACAGATGATACTCTAATTTGTTTTACAAGTATGTAAAATTTTAAAGAAAATGTTAGGCCTCCTATTGCTTAAACTACGAATAATATATGTATAATTATTTTGCAGATATGTAAGATTTATGTTGACTATTATATTCTTTTCTTTCATCATTTAACCATCTTATTAAATTTCGATACTTTGTGTAAAGGCATTAAGTGGTCTATTGGTTACTTGGTACCTTTGTCATGGTCTATTTTCCGTGTTTGAAAAAGATTTCTTAGTCAGATTGCTTCAATTTTTTTTATATGGTTTTAAGTTGGTGGACAAAGGTATTTTTCTAATTTTTGTCTTATTTACATTTTCAAGTACAAAGGTGTCTGGTAACATTTTAAGTTGGTGTATTACGATCATATAAATAGGATATATCAAATTTGTTACTACTATGTAGTCTCTACGTTTTCTATCACATAGTGCAAATTATTGTGTCAAGTTTATGCCTAAAACAGATAGATACACATGGGGACGAGATGTTGATGTAGACGACTTCTTTGATCAATGCGTGTAGGTGCGGACTTTAAACTTTTAAAGCCTAACGCTTCTTTTTGCTGATTTTTATGATGTTTGTGAAGGTATTTTCACATAAAGGTATATCAAGATGTGTAGTTGGGTAACAATTTTTTAGTATGGGTCAAAACTAGCTGGTACAAGTTGTCCATAAAATATTTTTTTCCCATTTTATTAGTTATGTTTTATGTTTTTTTTATTTATTTTTGCAGGTATGTATTTCCAATCATTTTTCAACTAGAATCAAAGAAACAATCTTCATGTATTTTATTGGAAAAGGAAAATGTATAAAAAGAAGCTTTGCTTTGGAATGCCTACACTGATGTATACAATTTTCTTCAACTCCATTGCATACTTATCGAGTATCACTCCTTCCTTTATAGTTTTTTAAAATAACTATTATTTTGGGTTTGATTTGAAAATCTTGAACAATTAGTAAAAGGTAATTTGTGCTTAAGGTTAAAATGACAAGAAAAAAACAAGGTTTAATTTAAAATATTATTGCTCTTTTCTTTCAGTTTTTTCAGTTTTTGGTTGAGAAATTTACATTGTCTTATGTCTAATATGATTTACAGTTTGTTATATACATATTTGATTGTAATCGCTTGTCGTTTCTTATGTTTCATTAATATTTTACAGGTCATACATGAAGATAGACTCGCAGATGATGGTGAGATTGTGTTTGGCCGTTTAATATTAAACATGACAAAGATCTACCCATTCATAAGTAAATGGGTTAAAATTGTCTCCTTTCCTTTTTCTTTTGAATGTAAATGGGTTAAAATCAACCCATATGGTCTTTTTTGTTGACAATGTATATAAGTTGTATTTTTGACTCATGTTTTTAAAGAGTGAATAATGAATGAGTGGTGTCATTCAAAGTTACATAATAGCTTCGGCATAAATATACTAAATGAAAGAAGGCAATAATTCAATGTGATATACGATTATATTGGGTTGTAGAGATAAGTCAAGCTCTTTCTTTATTTTATCCATTTTTGTAGTTACCATATACTAAAAGTTGTTTGATTTCAAAATTTGTCTATGATGTAAGCAAGTAGAATTTAAATCTAATTTGATGTCAAAGTGTTGGTCCTGTGACCGTGGATCATTTTATTCATTTTTATTGGTTACATTTTTTCAAAACTCATGATAACTACCTCTCTTTTCAAGTATTGTTCTTGGTTAATAACTTTAACCGACTTCATTATCGTATGTTCTATATCTGTAAACAACATTAATACACAAAATTAAAATATAAATGATCTTTTTAATAATTTAGTTTGTTTCCTAAACTTTACTAATGTTACATGAAGAAAATTCCTTAATTTTGACTAAATTTTTCATACAATCCCGTGTAGTACACGGGCACTAAGCTAGTTCTACTAATCAAGCTTATCTATGGATTTAGCTACAAATTTAAAATTTCCTTTTGATAGTGTCTTGTAATAGAAAGAACCCATTTTTGAGACACCTTTTTCTGCCGTTGAGATGGAAAATGATTGAAATGTCTAACTATATAAGCTTAAATTTAGACCTAAAGATATGATTGGATGATTGAGAAAATGATTGGTTAGTATGAATAAACATAAATAGTAGAAATTTATTTGTGATATTTTGTATGGATAAGTATGTTTAGTCTTATATAATTTAGGCCTATATATCGACACCTTTTTTAAATATTACTAATTTAAGGAGTTTTACTGTGCCTATCTTTCAGGTGTTTTCATTTAAGCTACTTTCCAAAAAGCTAACAGATCTCCTTTAGAACATTGTCGGCTACAATTAAAAATAGATTAACTTGGTGCATTAACTTGAATTATTTTTCGCATTGCCTGAGATACATGTCCCACGAATCTTGTTCTGATTGTTTTTAATCTAATCAAATCTTGTTTAAGAAATTAAAGAATATGTATCGAACTTATAATGGGTTGTATTTGTTTAATATTCAAAATAACTATCATATTTGATCGATAAAAAACTTATAAATGTTGACGTAGCACTCACGTTACAATTTATATGAATGTCACGATATTTTTATATTCAATAGCAATTTGCATGCTAGATACATATAATAGACACATTTTATGTTTGATATATACAATAAATTTTAGAGGCTAGTTGAATTAGTTCCACGTTCTTATAGTCTTATCCCTTAAATATATATAATTCAGCCATACCTTTGCTTTATATCCAAAGTCTATTGCTCATTAAAATTCTGCTTAAACTTTGTCTAGCAAAAAATTAAACCATATATAAACTTCTAATCTCATAGTTTGCTTAGTCCTTACTTTAATGAAGCATCATTTAGATTATTTATGTAAAGTTTATTCATTTTTATTAATAGTTTCTAATAGGGATGACAATCGTCATCCGATCCATCAAATATCCACCCGATCTGAGGTGGATATGGAATTTCATTGATATTGTGGTGGATATATATGAAGGATTTGATCAAATGCAATAGATGCATCGTAAATGGTCGATCACTTTTTAAATATCTCAAACTTTTAGACCCTTCGTATAACCTGGACTTCTATATACATTATCCTTTAAGTAATTTTTTAAAGTTCATTTAATTTATCTCTCTCAAAATCAATTAAGTTTAGTTATTGTTTAAACTCAAACTAATAGTAATGTTGAAATTGACCTATCCACTTGGAAAAACAAATATTCCTTTCTCTATAAAATATTTATGTGCATTCTTTTTATTGATATTAATTTATATTAAGCTAGATTGTTGTTTAAACTTATATAGAAAATGTTCAAAAAGCCTTTTTTTATTATTATCACAAAGACTACTCTGTTGCTATAATAAACCACAACAATTGTCATAATGAAAACTTTTACTTACTTCCATTATCTACACTATATATGATGGATACCTCTTGATTCGTCAAGCACCGTATGTTTTGTAGTATAAAAGTTTTTGAAGGTTTCTCTTTATGTATTAATATATTAAGATTTATAAAATTTTATTATTTTGAATACCCTCGACTTTAATCCTAGATTCGCAATTAGAATTAACTTGAATTCCACAATTTTAATAATTAATACCCATGATTAAATGTTGGGAATAAAATGATGAAAATTAGTTAAGTTTGATTAGTATTGCATGGTTACTACTGCTTAATTACTGCCCAGTTATTACTACAAGTATATCAGTTACTACTGCAAGTATATTGGTTACTACTGCAAGTATATTGGTTACTACTGCTCAAGACTGTTACTACTACCCGTAATCTGTTACTACTACAGTAAGAGTTTAGATAATTTCAGAATAGATTTGTAATTATATTTTCCTTATTTGTAGTTAATTTACAATTGAAGTTACTTTACAATTGTAACTGTTAAGTTGTTTCCTACAATTGCTAGGTTTAGCTTCAAGGTCTATACAAATAAAGATTAATATATTGAGGC
Source organism: Senecio squalidus (assembly GCA_910822075.1). NCBI lineage: Eukaryota > Viridiplantae > Streptophyta > Magnoliopsida > Asterales > Asteraceae > Senecio > Senecio squalidus. The sequence goes on from CAJVGC010000060.1 coordinate 4,193,432, forward strand.
TTGTTTGTGATATTCGTTATTTTTATTGTTCTTTATATGGACAATATTCGTTAATCACAAAACTTGTAATATTAAAGTGTTTAAATCCGCTGCTAAACTTTTTTGATAGATCAAGATCTTTATTCAAAGTGTGGTTGTGTTTACATAACCTAATCGATCCTGACAAGTGGTATCAGAGCACACGAGGTGCTCAAGATCTGCAGATCTACACATTTTTGTTGAAGCCTCAACAAGAAACAAAGTACACCAATCATGACTGATGTTGTGGTAAACAAAGTTCCAGTATTGAACAACAACGATTTTGACCTCTGGAAGTTAGGGATCAAACAACACATACTGCTTTCGGACTATGCAGTATGGGATGTAACTGTGAATGGGAACAAACAAGTCATCACCTTGTCTGCTGATGGAACACCTGGAGTTGTTCATTCTCCAACTACAAATCAAGAAAGAAGAGAAAAACATACTGAAATCAAAGCTCTCAGTATTCTTTCTAATGAATACCAATCACAGTTTGAAGAATACGGGGATGCTAAGTCTCTGTGGGTAGCTCTTGAAAAGAGTTCAGTAGAACAAAGAAAACAAAGAAAAACAAGAAGGCTCTTTCTGTGACAACCGTCTAAATTTCAGGTGATTCTCAGTTACTTAATCGGTTCAAACCTCTAGTTACTTCTTATCGTGTTCGTATTGTTCGGGTTCATTCTATTGTACTTTTAATTGTCGGAACCAATGTCGGAATCAAATTATAAATCCTAACACCAAATAAGCAATACAAGAACTTGACTAAGTTCATAACGGTAACCAAAAAGATTCTAGTCCTTAACTAATTAACGGAAAACAACAAAACGTCAAAAAGCTGGACTTGGCAATCCAGCCGGCGGCTGAATCCTGCTGTCCAGCTGGATGATGACTCATTTTTGCATGTCTCACGGGCAACGATTTTCACTCAAGTTTTGGACAATATTTACTGCATTTAGCTTCCCTAGAGCAGAAAATATCACCCTTAATCACTTTTACTTTCAAATTCATTTCACACACACACACACTTTACTATCTCTCTCTCATTTCTCTCTAATTTGCCTCAAGAACACATAACCAAAAACAGAAACTAAACACCATTTTCAGTCCATTAACACACAAATATCAACCATCTAACACCTACAAATCGTTCTAAGATCAAAAGGGTAGCAACGAAAAGGTTTAAATCGGGTTTTCAAGGAACTTTTGGAGCTAAAACTCATCCAAACCATCACATCTCTTTTTCCTTCAGTATAACACTTTCTTTTTACTATTTTTATACATATTTTTACTTGCATGTATAATCTATAACCTGGAAATAAGTTTTTATAAACTTTCAAAACGTTTTCTTGCTCAAAAACGAGTTTTTATGGAAGATCTATATATTTAACCTATAAATCTAAAAGAAAATAGTGTTTTTACCTCAAAAATACATATGTTTGAGTTATAACAGCTTGCATGTCGAATCTACCCGTTAAACAAGCTTAAAAACGAAAAATAGAGCAACTTTGAAACTGGCCGAAGCCTTTTGGCCTGCGGCTGAAGGATTTCAGCCGACGGCTGTTTTCCTCCAGCCGCCGCCAGAATGTCCATGTTCGCTATTTTTGTCGTTTTAAAGGTCGTAAACTTGATTTTAAGCTAAAATAATTTATCACAGAATATATACATGTTAAATTGCTACTGTTTTTGACATATGAGGTTGTTGGAAAAGCTTTTTGGACTTGAAACTTGTTTATTATTGCTTAAGACGTTATATTATGTATTTTGAAGCGGGAAAGTGTTTTGAAAATGGACATAATTTTTATAACGCGGAAGCGCTGCCCAATTTTCACCGTAAATTATCTTTCAAATTCAGAAACATAATAACTTCGAGACTTATACACATTAACTTGGAACTTTGACACTTTTGAACATAATGGGACATTTCGGACTATAAAACGTCCACAATCACATAAACTTTTTGGGACAGAATCTAAGTACTATAAATTGAGACTCAAAAATGTTAAGTTGAAACTTAACATAACTCCAATTATAATAATAAAACTTATACAACTTTCCGGTGTTCTAGGTCGTTTATGATTCCCGACGCGTTCCGCCCCTCTTTGTGCTAGTTCATATCTCTCTTCGCAAACCGTGAGTTACAACCCCACTTGTTTTACTTTTTGTACATTTTAAACATTATTTGGGGGAAACATAAGATCATGCTACGTAACTATTAACACTATTTGCAACTTATTTGAAACTGTTCAAAACTTGGTACTTTTGAAACTTATTTGAAACTGTTCGAAACTTGGTACTCTTGAAACTTATTTGAAACTGTTCGAAACTTGGTACTTTTGAAACTTATTTGAAACTGTTCGAAACTTGGTACTTGTACAAACTATTATGCGTATTTGTGTTATTGCCTTAGCGGGTTAACTAAACTAGGATACTTGTTAGCGACCAATCATTGATGAATATATAAGCCCGTAAGAGTTCAGTACAATTTTTGCAACTTTGTTCAATTGCCCGTTATTGGTTCAGGTTCACTTATACACTATTAGCATTAGCCGTTATTCATATGGGTATCGATACTTAGGAGCGATCACTCCTTACTAAGGGTTAGCGTCCCAAGTACATATTACTACCAGAACAGATGTTCACTCAATTAAACACTTTTGGGCTAGATCAGGACCATACAATCGGCTTAGTGTATACTTACTACTTATATTATGCCAAGTGATTGATACGAGTTACTATTTAGTTAAACACATATCCCATACGCATATACACACTTTTAGCGCCTGGATTCCGCTACAACTTTACTATACGAGTTTATTTAATTACTTTACTCGCGTACGTACAAACTTTATTATTTACATATATGTTCAAACGTCGACTCGTTCTTTTACTCATGACGTCAATATATGTCTTGGCAACTTACTACTTTTGGCAACTTACTAATTTTGGCAACTTTCTAATTTTGGAAACTTTATCGAAACTCTAAACTGTAACTCACTCACTACTTTATGTAGTTGACACTTTATCTTATGTTTCAGGAAATTAATGTAAGTGTTCGGAATGCATGGCAAAGGAGGGTCGATATGGTCGCGTGAGGCGCTTATTGGGAAAGACCTTTATATTTTGGGAATTTGGTTTGGAAACATTGTACTTGTACCTTATTTAAACTTATGAACTGCTTGGTTGTGAAACTTGAACAATCTTATTTTTAAATCGAAATGACTTGAATCGTTTATATTTGCTTATGACCGTGTAATGATATTCCAGTTCTCACATTCCGTGTTTCCGCTATAGCGGGGTGTGACAGCCTTGGTATCAGAGCACAGGTTGTAGTGAAAACGGTTTTAGAAATTTCTAAAAAGTTTTTGAAACCAAACTATAACCAAGGCTTTTCGGAAAATCATTATGGGTTCAAAACTTTAGTGAATTAATTTTGCGATTGCATGATTGTTTTTAACTACGCATGGCCTGATCACCCATGCCTAGTTCAAAATGACTTATGCAAGGACGAAACGTAATTTCTAAAGACAAACGATTTTGAGTCAAAAATTCCCGGTCTTGCTATTCCCAACCTCACGTGATCGACCCTTACCTGCATTCTTTACTTATTTTCCTTTAGCATACTCTTGTTCATGTACTTACGAAACTTTTTACGTCGCAGATCCGTCATGTCTCAATCGTCACGTTCAAGATCTCCCTCGCGATCTCAGTCACGATCCCAACCGAGAGCCGCGTCCTCTCACGAGCCTTCCGAGGGCCATACCGCCTCGGAAAGCATCCGTCATCAGACCACGGACCCTACGGTGGATACCTCCATGGCTGTGTCCAGTAGCATCGGGTCTAGCCCGAGGTCGGTTTTACCACCTCCACCGGCCCCCGTTGCTGCGCCACTACAACGTCGTGGACCACGTGTCGTTACGACGGCACGTAAACAGGTAACCCTTCCGGGACGGCTACCCGATAGGATGGCAGCGCGACAGGACGGCCCGTCCAGGCCTGCGCCACCCCATTTTCCATCCGGGCACCCGCCTCCCGAGGTTCCGCGCACCTCGATGTTGGACCATTACTCGTGGGAGCGGCAGCTCGAGCGAGAAGAGATGCAGCGTGCCAGAGACGCTGAGGCAGCCCCGCAGATGATGCCGCCTACCCCACATCTACCCCCTCCTGCCGCCTTCCTGCACCTCCATCGCGAGGTTAGGGGACTTTCAGAGGACGCCCAGCACCAAGGGCAGCTCCTCTGCGAGGTCTCCGATGCCGCGCAGAGGTTGTCGGAACAGGCGTTGCGCCACCTTTCTGTGGTCCAGGCCACGGCCCGTACGGTGCAACGCTTAGTAGGAGTTTGCTTGGTCATGGGGACCTTGTTGGCGGTTAATGCTGCCAAGATGTTCTTCGAGAAACGCCATTAGTTCTTTCTCTTATTATTGTACTGTAGGCCGAGTTGTAATTTTCAAATGTACACAACTCCGAACCATTTTCCTTATTTTCCTTATGTATCGTACTGTACTTCTCTATTATGAACCTTGTATTCAACTCTTTATTAATGAATGAAGTTCCATTTATTATATCTGTTGTTACTTATCTTGTGAATCTTGTACTGTGTTGAACCATCTTCTTACGTGTGAACCTTTTGAAACTTTGTCGTGCGTGTTCTATCTGATCTGTTACCTTACTATTGCGTGATTGTTAACTTATCCATTGAATCATGTTCTTATCGTACTCTAATCGTGCGTTTCTAAACTGAATCTGTTGTCTGTTGTAGAATCATGGCACCCCGTACCAATGCCGCGATCATCGCTGAGCAAGTGGCCGAACAGTTGCAAGCAGCGATGCCCAATATGATCGCCCAGATCACTGCGGGAATCAATGCTAATGTCAACAACCACCACCAGCAGCAACAGCAACAACAGCAACAGCAACAACAGCAGCAACAGAACAACCACCAGAACCATAACCAGCAGCAACCCCCGAACCCACCAGCCTGCACCTACAAAAGCTTCATGGCTTGTAAGCCTAAGGAGTTCCATGGCACGACTGGTGTCGTAGGCTTGGTGTCATGGTTTGAGAGAATCGAGTCGGTGCTGCACATCAGTGGATGTGCAGAAGCTATGAAAGTACAATACGCTTCCTGCGTATTGCACGGTAAGGCACTGACATGGTGGAACAATGTGGTCCGCAATAGGGGACGTGAGACCGCTAACGATCTCACCTGGGAACAATTCAAAACCCTCCTGATTGAGGAGTACTGCCCCAAAGGGGAAATCAAAAAGCTCGAAGCCGAGCTCTGGGATCATCAGATGGTCGGAAACGACATCGAAGGGTACACTGCCCGATTCCACGAGTTGGCTCGACTGGTCCCAAGGCTAGTAACTCCGGAAGAGAACAAGATCGACCTTTACATCTCTGGTCTTGTTCCTGAAATCAGAGGAATGGTTCTCACTAAAGAACCCCAGACCCTCCGGAGCGCCATCATCCTAGCTCACCGCCTCACGAGCAACCTACTCACCACTCCTGCCTCATCCAAGAAGGAGTCGGGTGAGAAGAGGAAGTCTGACCAGACTCCAAGGCGGAGTGATAGGAACAAGAAGAAGAAGACCACCCGCAACCTTGCCATAGCAGCCGTAGCACCGCCACCGCCACCTCCTCCAGCTAGGAACCGATATACGGGGACGAACCCCAAGTGAAACAAGTGCAATTTCCACCACCTCGGTAACTGCCCCGTGTGTCTGAGGTGCCAGAAGAAAGGGCACTTTGCCAAGTACTGCACGGAGAAGTTGGCAGCTCAAGGTCCGAAGCCGGCATGTTTCGAGTGCGGAAGTGACCAGCACCTCCGGAATGCTTGCCCCAGACTCCGCAACGCCCAACCTAACCGAGGCGGGCAAGGCCGAGGACGTGCATTTGCACTCACAGCTGAAGAGGCACGGCAGGATCCGAACGCGGTGAACGGTACGTTTCCTGTTAACAATCATTATGCATCCGTCCTGTTTGATTCTGGTGCCGAAAGAAGCTTTGTGTCCTTAGAATTTAGACCCCTTATTAACTTAGGATCTAAGATTCTTAAGGATAACTTCACCATAGAGTACGCTAACGGTCAGGAGTTCGAAGCTAAGGATATAATCATAGGATGTTCCATGTGCCTGTCCGATAAAACTTTCCCTATCGATTTAATCCATATCGAGCTGAAAAGCTTTGATGTCATCGTCGGCATGGACTGGCTCTCTCGTTTCCGAGCCGAGATCGTCTGTTTTGACAAACTCATTCGCATCCCCCTTTCCGACACTGAAACCTTAATTGTTCAAGGGGACAAACCCGGACGTTCACTCCGTCTCGTATCGTCCATCAAAATGCGTAAGTACCTCGAGAAGGACTGTGACGCATTTCTTGCTCACGTTGTGGAACGTAAACCCAAGGAGATCCGTATTCATGATATCCCAGTAGTCAAGGATCACCCTGAAGTCTTTCCCGAAGATTTGCCCGGGTTACCTCCGCATCGACAAGTGGAATTCCGGATAGACCTCATTCCTGGTGCAGCACCGGTCGCTAGGACACCGTACCGTCTAGCCCCACCGGAGATGCAAGAGCTGTCTAAACAGCTTCAGGAACTCTTAGATCATGGTCTCATTCGTCCTAGCTCGTCACCCTGGGGAGCCCCTATACTCTTCGTTAAAAAGAAAGACGGATCCTTTCGTATGTGCATCGACTACCTTGAACTAAACAAGCTGACCGTCAAGAACCGATACCCACTCCCGAGGATCGATGACCTTTTCGACCAGTTGCAGGGTGCAACTTACTTTTCGAAAATCGACCTCCGTTCGGGTTATCATCAGGTTCGTGTCAGCGAGACCGACATTCCAAAGACCGCTTTTCGTACTCGTTACGGTCATTACGAATTCCTAGTCATGCCATTCGGTCTAACCAACGCGCCAGCGGTATTCATGGACTTGATGAACCGAGTGTGTAGACCTTACCTGGACAAATTCGTGATCGTGTTCATTGATGATATTCTTATCTACTCGAGAAACAAGGAGGATCACGCGAAACACTTGAAACTCATTCTAGAACTCCTCCGAGAACAGAAATTGTAAGCCAAATTCTCTAAGTGTGAATTCTGGCTCCGGGAAGTACATTTCCTTGGTCATGTGGTCAACCAAGAAGGGATCCACGTGGATCCGGCTAAGATAGAAGCGATCGAGAAATGGCAAGCCCCGACGACTCCTACGGAAATTCGTCAATTTCTAGGGTTGGCCGGCTACTATCGAAGGTTCATCGAGAATTTCTCGAAGATCGCTAAGCCACTCACCTAGCTCACCCAGAAGGATAAGGATTTTGTTTGGGGAAGAAAGCAAGAGGAATCCTTCTAGAAACTCAAGCATCAACTCTGTCATGCACCAATTTTGTCCTTACCAGAGGGTACGGATAACTTCGTTGTATTCTGCGATGCATCCCATCAGGGACTTGGGTGTGTCCTTATGCAGAAAGACAAAGTCATCGCCTACGCTTCAAGACAACTCAAGGTTCACGAGCAGAACTACACCACTCACGACTTAGAGGTGGGAGCAGTCGTCTTTGCACTAAAGATCTGGAGACATTACTTGTATGGGACTAAGTGCACGGTTTTCACGGATCACAAGAGTCTTCAACACATCCTAGACCAGAAGATGCTCAACATGAGACAGAGGAGATGGATCGAACTGTTGAGTGACTACGATTGCGAGATCAAATACCACCCGGGTAAAGCGAACGTAGTAGCAGACGCCCTTAGCCGGAAGGAAAGGGTGAAACCATCTCGAGTTAGAGCATTAGGTATACAGATTCAGACTGACCTTCAAACGCAAATCGCCGAGGTTCAGCGAGAAGCGTTGAAGCCCGAGAACTTAAAGGGAGAGACCTTGCACAATCATGAGAAGGAGTTCGAACTAAAATCCGACGGGGTTCACTACTTCAAGGGCCGAGCATGGATTCCGAAGTCCGAGGATCTTCGCAAGTTAATTCTGGATGAAGGCCACCGTTCCCGATACTCCATCCACCCCGGTTCAGACAAGTTGTACCAGGATCTTAGGGAGTATTATTGGTGGCCGGGCATGAAGAAAGATATCGCCTTGTATGTAGCCAAGTGTCTCACTTGCTCCAAGGTCAAGGCGGAATATCAGAAACCTTCAGGGCTTCTGCAACAACCGGAGATCCCTATGTGGAAGTGGGAGAAAATCTCCATGGATTTCATTACCAAGTTACCCCGGACAGCGAAAGGTAACGACACAATTTGGGTAATTGTGGACCGTTTGACTAAGTCTGCTCACTTCTTACCGATACGAGAAACCCACTCGATGGAGAAGCTCGCTCAAACCTACATCAACGAGATCATCTCTCGCCACGGTACACCTCTCTCCATCATTTCTGACAGGGATAGTCGGTTCACGTCTCGCTTTTGGAACGCACTTCAGAAATCTCTCGGGACGCGACTAGACCTTAGCACAGCTTATCACCCTTAGACCGATGGTCAAAGCGAAAGGACGATCCAAACGCTTGAGGATATGCTTAGGGCATGTGTAGTTGACTTTGGGGGGAGTTGGGATACTCACCTTCCATTGGTAGAGTTTTCATACAACAACAGCTACCACACCAGCATTAAGTGTGCTCCGTTTGAGGCCTTATATGGACGCAAGTGCCGATCGCCGCTTTGTTGGCTTGAAGCTGGTGATCGACAGCTCACAAGGCTCGACATTGTTCAAGAAACCATCGACAAGATCACCACCATCAGGGAGCGACTGAAGACGTCCCGTACTCGGCAGAAGAGCTACGCCGATAACCGAAGAAAACCCCTCGAGTTCCAGGTCGGCGATCGTGTACTTCTCAAAGTATCGCCATGGAAAGGGGTAGTTCGCTTCGGGAAACGCTGTAAGCTAAGCCCCAGGTACACCGGACCGTTTGAAGTCACCGAGCGCATTGGTCCAGTAGCTTATCGACTCCAACTCCCACCTGTTCTCTCCAATGTTCATAACGTGTTCCATGTCTCACACTTGAAAAAGTGCCTATCCGATGAGACCATCGTCATCCCGCTCGACGAGGTCAAGATCGAAAACAAGCTCAACTTCATCGAGGAACCGCTTGAAGTTGTAGACCGAGAGGTCAAGCAACTCAGACAAAGCCGTGTTCCTATTGTCAAAGTTCGATGGAACTCCCGACGTGGTCATGAATTCACATGGGAACGTGAAGACCAGATACGTCAAAAGTATCCTCACTTGTTCAAAGATACTTCCACATGATGTGACGAGTCAAATTTCGGGACGAAATTTCTTTCAACCCGGGGATGATGTGACAACCGTCTAAATTTCAGGTGATTCTCAGTTACTTAATCGGTTCAAACCTCTAGTTACTTCTTATCGTGTTCATATTGTTCGGGTTCATTCTATTGTACTTTTAATTGTCGGAATCAAATTATAAATCCTAACACCAAATAAGCAATACAAGAACTTGACTAAGTTCATAACGGTAACCAAAAAGATTCTAGTCCTTAACTAATTAACGGAAAACAACAAAACGTCAAAAAGCTGGACTTGGCAATCCAGCCGGCGGCTGAATATATTCAGCCGGCGGCTGAATCCTGCTGTCCAGCTGGATGATGACTCATTTTTGCATGTCTCACGGGCAACGATTTTCACTCAAGTTTTGGACAATATTTACTGCATTTAGCTTCCCTAGAGCAGAAAATATCACCCTTAATCACTTTTACTTTCAAATTCATTTCACACACACACACACTTTACTATCTCTCTCTCATTTCTCTCTAATTTGCCTCAAGAACACATAACCAAAAACAGAAACTAAACACCATTTCCAGTCCATTAACACACAAATATCAACCATCTAACACCTACAAATCGTTCTAAGAACAAAAGGGTAGCAAGGAAAAGGTTTAAATCGGGTTTTCAAGGAACTTTTGGAGCTAAAACTCATCCAAACCATCACATCTCTTTTTCCTTCGGTATAACACTTTCTTTTTACTATTTTTATACATATTTTTACTTGCATGTATAATCTATAACCTGGAAATAAGTTTTTATAAACTTTCAAAACGTTTTCTTGCTCAAAAACGAGTTTTTATGGAAGATCTATATATTTAACCTATAAATCTAAAAGAAAATAGTGTTTTTACCTCAAAAATACATATGTTTGAGTTATAACAGCTTGCATGTCGAATCTACCCGTTAAACAAGCTTAAAAACGAAAAATAGAGCAACTTTGAAACTGGCCGAAGCCTTTTGGCCAGCGGCTGAAGGATTTCAGCCGACGGCTAAAGGTCAGCCGACGGCTGTTTTCCTCCAGCCGCCGCCAGAATGTCCATGTTCGCTATTTTTGTCGTTTTAGAGGTCGTAAACTTGATTTTAAGCTAAAATAATTTATCACAGAATATATACATGTTAAATTGCTACTGTTTTTGACATATGAGGTTGTTGGAAAAGCTTTTTGGACTTGAAACTTGTTTATTATTGCTTAAGACGTTATATTATGTATTTTGAAGCGGGAAAGTGTTTTGAAAATGGACATAATTTTTATAACGCGGAAGCGCTGCCCAATTTTCACCGTAAATTATCTTTCAAATTCAGAAACATAATAACTTCGAGACTTATACACATTAACTTGGAACTTTGACACTTTTGAACATAATGGGACATTTCGGACTATAAAACGTCCACGATCACATAAACTTTTTGGGACAGAATCTAAGTACTATAAATTGAGACTTAAAAATGTTAAGTTGAAACTTAACATAACTCCAATTATAATAATACAACTTATACAACTTTCCGGTGTTCTAGGTCGTTTGTGATTCCCGACGCGTTCCGCCCCTCTTTGTGCTAGTTTATATCTCTCTTCGCAAACCGTGAGTTACAAGCCCCCTTGTTTTACTTTTTGTACATTTTAAACATTATTTGGGGGAAACATAAGATCATGCTACGTAACTATTAACACTATTTTCAACTTATTTGAAACTGTTCGAAACTTGGTACTTTTGAAACTTATTTGAAACTGTTCGAAACTTGGTACTCTTGAAACTTATTTGAAACTGTTCGAAACTTGGTACTTTTGAAACTTATTTGAAACTGTTCGAAACTTGGTACTTGTACAAACTATTATGCGTATTTGTGTTATTGCCTTAGCGGGTTAACTAAACTAGGATACTTGTTAGCGACCAATCCTTGATGGATATATAAGCCCGTAAGAGTTCAGTACAATTTTTGCATCTTTGTTCAATTGCCCGTTTTTGGTTCATGTTCACTTATACACTATTAGCATTAGCCGTTAGTCATATGGGTATCGATACTTAGGAGCGGTCACTCCTTACTAAGGGTTAGCGTCCCAAGTACATATTACTACCACAACAGATGTTCACTCAATTAAACACTTTTGGGCTAGATCAGGACCATACAATCGGCTTAGTGTATACTTACTACTTATATTATGCCAAGTGATTGATACGAGTTACTATTTAGTTAAACACATATCCCATACGCATATACACACTTTTAGCGCCTGGATTCCGCTACAACTTTACTATACGAGTTTATTTAATTACTTTACTCGCGTACGTACAAACTTTATTATTTACATATATGTTCAAATGTCGACTCGTTCTTTTACTCATGACGTCAATATATGTCTTGGCAACTTACTACTTTTGGCAACTTACTAATTTTGGCAACTTTCTAATTTTGGAAACTTTATCGAAACTCTAAACTGTAACTCACTCACTACTTTATGTAGTTGACACTTTATCTTATGTTTCAGGAAATTAATGTAAGTGTTCGGAATGCATGGAAAAGGAGGGTCGATATGGTCGCGTGAGGCGCTTATTGGGAAAGACCTTTATATTTTGGGAATTTGGTTTGGAAACATTGTACTTGTACCTTATTTAAACTTATGAACTGCTTGGTTGTGAAACTTGAACAATCTTATTTTTAAATCGAAATGACTTGAATCGTTTATATTTTCTTATGACCGTGTAATGATATTCCAGCTCTCACATTCCGTGTTTCCGCTATAGCGGGGTGTGACACTTTCAAACAGGAGTATGAAAACTTCATAGCCTTAAGAGATGAAAGAAAGTCTGTGACGTTTAACAGATACAAGAAGATGACATGAGAGTTGAGCAGTGATGGAGTCAAGATTGACAAAGATGACTTGAATAGGAAGTTTCGCATGTCTTTGGGAGATGGATGGACTATTTACACAGTGTCATACAGACATGGTGATATACTAGAAGAGATGGAATTGTATGACTTGTACAATGAGATGAGGGTTTTTGAAGCTAAGAAGATTATCTACAGTAACAACAGTATTACCAATTTTAATATTGCATTGGTTACACCAATTGGCTCATCTCAGACAGACAACATAGAAGATGTTTCTTTGGAAGCCTTTCTGTCACAAAGTGCATGCTCAGGACTAAGCAATGAGGACTTAAGACAGATTCATCAAGATGATCTAGAAAGAGATGGATCTTAAATGGCAACTGGGAGAAGATTTACTCCTGGAGGCAATAGGGTTGGATTTGACAAATGCAAAGTCAAATGCTTTAAATGCAGTGAACTGAGACACTTTGCAAGAGAATGCAAAAACAAATCAAAATCCAACAATTCAAGGAACACCCAAGAAAGTACATCAACAACCCTTGTCACACAAGATGTTTTTGGTTATGATTGGAATGATCTAGCTGAAGAAACTACTTAAAACAGAGCTGTTATGGCATATGTAGTCTCAACTGGGGATTCATCTACCACTGCTGATGATGTGTTTGGATATGATTGGAGTGTTGTTGTAGAAGAAGTTACTCAAAACAGAACACTAATGGCTATTGCATCATCCACCAAGGACACTGCATCATCTTCTCTCTAAGGTGAGGTAAATTATTAACTCTGCTCTCCTGAATGTAAAGATGTCATGCTTAAATACAGAAATCATAATCAAATTATTTGTGACACAATTAAAATATTAGAAGAACAAAGAAGATCAGCCTCTAGGAGAATTGAAAATCTAGAATCTCAAGTAAAATCTTACAAAGCTAATGAATTAAGCTATCAATGTGACAACCACATATTTTGAAACACCTTTGCATTGTGTCTTATGTCATGTATTTTATGAGTTTTGTTTTGACCCAATTGTTATTTCGTTATTTCGTTTTATCACACTTTTAATGTGGTCGGGTTTTATATTACTTATTGTTTTGTCCTTCGTGACTAAAAAGTTTAGTTACCTAAGTGCCTAGTAGATATAAGTATTCTTGTAGATTAGTATGGGTGATTTAAGCCTTCGTCTATACGATTAAGATTAACGTTAAAAATATTTTCCAAAGTTAGTCCTTAACGGGACTGACGTTCAAATCCTTTACAAATTCAGTCCTTTTAACGGACAGTTAACGGGAGTTAACTGAGCAAGGACTGCGCCACAGTCGTGCTCTGGACAGACCAAGACAAAATCGCTTTTTGGCTTCCTTGAGATCCCACAACACATGCAATCACGTGGAATCTGCCCAAAAACTTCTCAAAATGGTGTTATAAGTAAATTGTGGATCCTTGACCAATTTACATTATCTCTCATACCATGTTTCAATCCTTAACCAAATTCAATCTCATTTTCACTTTCTTTCATCTTTCTCTAACACAAACTCTCTCAAAGTTCTCTCTATTTCCAGAACTTTGTTGAGACTTTAATCACATTCCAAAGCGATTTTTGTGTTAGAAAAGATCATACAACATCTTTTTCTTGGTCATACATCAATTGGAAAGCTTTTATATTCTTAATTCCATCTTTTCTACATTTGATTCTTCTCCTTTTTTACAAGGAAGTTCTAACATAAACCCTTATGTTTTAACAAGGATACCTTCCACCACATCTTCCTCTTCCATCCACATATTATACATAAGTATGGAGGATTCCACCTCATGAAGATTGATAAGAAAAAACAATCCTTAAACTTACTAACTTCCTACTTTCTTTGAATTCTAGTTCCTACCACTTTGGCGCTCATTCTCGGAAGACTTCAAGTTCATTCCGATTTTTGTAGATTTTTGCGGAGGTTTTCGGTACTCCCTAATAATCTCTTAATCTCTCTTTTTCGTTTTCTCATTATCGCTGTATATTCACTTAAATAACTTCTATAAAAGTTAAAACGGTTAAAAGGGTTGAAAATGTAAAAAGCTGACATAATATACAAGTAATTAACATGTTAATAGGTTATTAGCTAACTTAACCTAAACATGTCATATTATGAACTTAAGTAAAAACCGGATAATTTTCATATAGGAAATATTAGTAATTCCTACCGAAAACGTTCTTAACATATTCTTGGACATTTGGACTTTCGACTTAAGTATCTTACATAAAATTCTCACTTAAACACTTTTGGTAAAATAACCAGATATTATATCAAATCTTAAAACTTTACTATATGTATAAACTTATATAAATTACATAAATAAAAATATGGACTAATACACATAATATCATAAAACAACAATCTGGACATATTCATATAAGACTTAAACTAGCTTAACGACACTAAAACGTAAAAAGTTAAAATTCAAACTTTCCCACTGTTGCCTTACTGCGCCGCAGTAGACCTCTAATGCGACGCAGTGGCTTGGTCACAAACACGGTGAGACGCAGTAGGAGCAGTAGTAGTAGCAGTAGTAGGAGTAGCAGTAGTAGTAGCAGTAGTAGGAGTAGCAGTAGCAGTAGCAGTACTAGTAACAGTAGCAGCAGGAGTAGCAGTAGTAGCAGTAGTAGCTACTACTGATGTCCCTGTGCGCCGCAGTGCTTTGGGCATAAACTCAGTGCGACGCACCGAAGTCCCAATGCGCCGCATGAGCTGCCGATTTCGTAATTTCGCGTATTTTGAACAAAAATAAGTATACGTAAACATATATTTTCATATATAAAGTAATATATACTGAAAAATATACGTTTTGGACTCAAAACGTAATCGCTATCTTAAACCTAATATATATTACTATTTTACTTGCAACACGTACTTATTTTCGTCAAATATACTTTTTCTTAAATACGATCAAAATCTTGGATATTGAACCTCATCTTTCGTTAAACTTTCATAAAAGTGATTTGAACAATGTTTACTCAAAATATTCAAACAATTTCTAAAATTATTCAAAATGTCGAAGGTTGACTTTTAGTTGACTTTGACGTCTTCCAAAATCATTGACTTTGACCAAGTAAACTATCCTTTGATGTTCACTTTGGTTGACTTTGACTAAACTTTGATACCAATATTCCTTTCAACCGATATTTATATTAGTCATTTTCGGCTCGGAATATTATTCCTTTCTAATCATCTTTATAGACTTAAACGATCGATATCTTCCAGTAGTCATTATGACTCGAAATATAAAATATCTTTTACTCGTCACTTTGACACGAAATATCATTATCTTTTTATTCGACAACTTTAACTCGTTATATTATTCTTGTGAACACTTCTAAAAATATAATATATATATATATATATATATATATATATATATATATATATATATATATATATATATATATATATATATATATATATATATATATATATAACGTTAATCATATAAGGCTAATCTCTACTATGATAAAGAGATACTTAGACCTTCTATGTCTTTATGCAAGGGCACTTAGGAGGTGGAATGTTATTCTCCTGATTTGTCTAAACGACATATTTAGTCGATGTTATGACCGCTTACTTTTCGAGTTTATACCTTAGTTTGACACACTAAGGGTGGGGGTTAATGTTGTCTTTAAATGTAAGGTTCAGGTGTAGCTGATTATCTAAGGTTATGCATATATCTTACTTTGTTTATAATTCAAGATATTATTTATTTTATTATTGGTTTTTATATCTATTTCAAATGGGTCAAAACCTTCAACATTTACTGTTTTTATAAAAATACGAATAACCCACCAACTTTATGTTGACGTCGTATTTTTAACGCTTTTCATGAGGTTGAGTTTTGCATCGATTGTGGAGGTACTATATTTGCCTTTGGATTTTGTGTGGACCTTCAAAGAAACGTAACTAGACGTATTTTAGTTTCTATTTTGGCCACAAACTTATTTTTATGTTGTTCTATTTTGTATTGTTGTAACTCCTAAACTTATTTAACGTAGACTTATTGTTGTAGTTTTTATTCGATGTAATTCTTGGTCTTCTGATACCTATGATATTGTACACCTCCGGTTTCCGCCTGAGTGGGGTGTGACAATCAAGATAAAATAAATTTTGTTGAATGGAAAAGCGATGACTTTTTAGTGAAATTAAAGGAACCTAGAGAAGAAATTAAAAGAATTAATGAGGAAAAAGATAGAGTTGAACTGAATGTAGGGAAGTTAGAGTATGCTTCATAGTATGTAAATAACCTTATTCAACAACAAATTATTGGAAAAGCGAAATCAGGAATAGGTTATAAAGAAGTAACCCCACCATTCAATCGAAATTAATTCCTCCATCTTTAGACAAACCTAAGATTCCAATTTCACAGACACCACCAACAGAATCATTCAAAATTGATCCAATCAATTCTGAAGAAGTTCTGATTGAGGACTTAGTTGAAGAGAGTAAACTGGAAATTGTGAAAAATAATGATATTCCTCTAGAAAATCATATAATCACAATTGAAGGAGTTACTCAACCTAATTCATAAAGTCTAGTGTCAATGGTGCCCACTCAACAAATTAAGAAAGACAATCAATGTGCATGTAGTTTTTCTCAAAAGTCAAAAGTTCTTAAAGAAAAACTTTGTACATATAAATACTAGAGAAAATCAGAGAAATAGGAATCAATTAAAATCACATAAACAACAAGTTCAAATCCTTGAAAGAACATTAAAGGTTTGTTACATCTGTGGAAAGGCAAATCATTATGAAAATATTTGTTTTTATAACATTGGAATCAAAAGAAAATGCTACAAAAGCACCATAGACGGTTGGGGTATAAAAGCAAGGGTGAATCATCTCAAAAGCATGGGAAATTTGCTAAAACATCCAAACTAGGTGTTGTTAACAAATCAGGAAGAAAATCTCACATGCACAGTAATAACAGAGTTAACACTGAGAAATTTGACTCTGTAAATACTGCACAAGGGAAAGGAGCATTAACAAATCTCAAAAAGAACATTTCTTTAAAACACGGTAGAAACAGAGTTAATACTGCAAAACAAAATTTTATTAATACTGCAAAACAGAATTTTGTTAATAATGCATCTGTTAATACTGCAAAAAAAAAATTTGTTAATACTGCACCTGTTAAAACTGCAATAACAGCTAAAAAGGTTTGGAGACCAAAATGCAAAGTGACTCAACCTTATAAACAAACTGGTTTTGAAAACTTAATCCTAAAGAAGGTGAGTTACTTTGATGAGATGGGTAAACCCAAGTCAACTTTGCCTTGGGTTCTCAAAAGGAACTAATCCTTTTCATTATGTGTAGGAACAACCAACAAAAAGGAAGAAAAAAAAGCAGTTGGCATGTAGATAGTGGTTGTTCCAGACACATTGAAAAATACAATGGAGGATATGTTGATTTTGGTGGGAATCCAAAAGGAGGAAAGATGTATTCTATGTTCAACAGTTGCAGTCTAACTTGTTAAGTGTGTCACAGGTGTGTGACAAGAAGAATACAACAATCTTCACATATATTGAATGTTTAATAATAGAACCTGGGTATGTGATTGATGAAAGCAAAGTATTGTTGAGAAATCCAAGAAAGGACAATGTATACTGCTTTGATTTGTCAAAGGTTTCTCTAACTGGAGTTGTAAATTGCTTTGTTTCAAAAGAAACAATTGATGAATCAACATTATGGCACAGGAGGATGTGTCATATGAACTTCAAGAACATCAATCAACTGGTCAAATCCAATCTGGTGAGAGGTCTTCCCAATAAACAATTCACTGTTGAAGACAACTGTATAGGATGTCTTAAAGGAAAACAACACAAAACCTCTCACAGATCTAAGGAAGTCAACACCATTACTACTTCTTTACATTTACTGTATATGGATTTTTTTGGTCCTACAAATGTAAGGAGTATAGCAAAGAAGTCTTATTGTCTAGTAATCACTAATGATTACACTATATATACTTGGGTGTATGATATTGCATATTTATACGTTTATTTCTATGCGATATTCGGTCATTTTTCATAATAAACATGATGGATAAGATAGGTTTTTGAATTTAATTGTGTGGAAAATTGTTTTTGTCCATTTTACAGGTTTACATGATCGGGAAGTGGAAATGGTGGAAGAAATGAGTTTAAAAGACAAAAAATAGTGATTTCTGACGAAGAGAACGTTGCAGTATCACCTCCACCATTTTGATCATAACTTCTTCATCCGATATCCGATTTAGGTGATTCAAATTGGAGAAGAAAGAAGAAAGAGAGAGCTGCACAACCAAAATTTCAAATATGGCAAGTTTTATGCACGGTGCGACGCACAGGAGGAGGGGTACGACGCACTCACGGGATTTTCAGCAATTGGAATTTGACTCGAACTCGATTTTCTCTTGATTTATCTCTATAAATACCAACCCAAACGACCAGGTTTCATCATCAATCATTCCACCACATATTTGGAGCTGGAGATCTCGGTTTGGAAGTTTGGAAAGCAAGGAAAAGAGTTAGAGTTGGTTTTCGATTATAATTCGGTCACGACACGTTTTGCTACTTCTCTAGTTTGTTTTCCTATCTTTTATTCCAGACTTTCTAGTATTTTTTATTCATTGTTTTCTGTTTATTTAGACTTAATAATGAGTAGCTAAAACTCTTTTATGCTCGTTTGAATTATGGAACCTGTTTGACGGTTATGTTTGCGTTATTGATTGTTTAGGTGTTTATGTTTAATCGTAGATCCTTACTTGTTTAAGTTTTAATATATTATCATAAAGTTGTTTATATAAAAATTAATTAATCAACATTCTAGGTATTCGAGAGGAATCTAGATAGGTTAAATAAATTGTATAAATAATCAATCGGTCTTTAATTGGTTTAAAATTGTTAGGATTCGAGAGGACCTAGTAATAACAAATTAGGTAATTAAACGTGAACGAGTAAGTCTAGTTAATAAGATTCGAGAGGACTTAATAATTAGAAAAGTTATTCGAGAGGAAACTTTATAAGATTAAATCATAGAACACCGACTTGTTAATTAATGCTTAATTGTTGATAATTATAACTGTATTTGAGAGGAACATTATAGTTTGAAATAGTTAAAGTTAGTAAGGTATTCGAGAGGAATTTTACTATACATTAGAAGTTATACATTCGATTACGTTAACTTAACTACATTTCAAGTGAAGTATCAAACGAGTGTATTTTCTCCATTATTTGATAACAAACAATTACTTTTTCTAAATCGATTTTTATAATCATCTTTATTTTTAATTAGTTAATTAATCGTGACAACACAAAAACCCCAAAACAAACTTAGTATTATTAATTCGTTATTTAAAAACTATTCAGTCCCTACGAACGAACCTTTACTTACTTAAAGCTATATTATATACGAATAGGTCCACTGCCTACAGTGTGTAATTAAGTGAAATAGTAGGTCAAGTTTTATAAACTAGATTTTACACATCAAGTTTTTGGCGTCGCTGTCGGGGACTGAGTTTAAGTTTTTGTTTCGAATTTGTGATACGATCCTTTCGAGTATTAATATACTTGGAAGTTTCTTTTTATTGTATTTACACCGGTGCGTTTTACGGTTTTCTTGTTTCTGTCTTTGTAGGTATTCAAGATTTATATATATGGAGTTGCTGAAAGAAAGAAGAGAACTCTAATTGAAGTTGCAAGGAGTATGTTAGCTGATTCAAACTTGTCTATCTTCTTTTGGGCAGAAGCTGTTAATACTGTATGCTATGTGCAAAACAGGGTGCTACTGGTGAAATCTCAGAACAAGACTCCTTATGAACTGCTGCACAATAGACAACCTTTAATAAGCTTCTTCAGAGCTTTTGGGTGTCCATGTACTGTTCTAAATTCAAAGGATTGTCTTGGGAAAATTTGAGAGCAAAGATGATGTTGGATACTTTGTTGGCTATTCCTCACAAAGTAAAGCTTATAGAGTGTACATTCATAGGACAAGTATCATTGAAGAGAGTGCAAATGTCTCATTTAATGAGAACACTCCCAACACACAGGGAAAAGGACCAAATTCGTTTTTTGATATTGATGCTTTAACAAAATCTTTGGACTTTGGATATGAGTTCAAACAATACTCTAATATCAATGATTGAAAATAATTCTCCTAAAACGTCAAATTCAACTGCAGTCACTGGGACTAAAAGATTAGATGTCATAGGTATGTTTATCTTCCTGTTTACACAGCGGATCCCCCTGACATTCTTGATACAGTAGAGAAAGAAATTGAAAATGAAGTATATCACAGAGTTTCCAAAGAAAAGAGCAGCATTAATGATGGTGAGAGTAGTACTAATGAAGATAAGAATAGTATTAATGAAAATACTCCACTCACTACCTCATAAAATGTATTCAGACCAAATGGCATACCACACATGGTAGAATTTGACTCAGATGGAGTGGAAAAGATAGTAGCTGATGAAGACACTGATGATAAAGTCTTCACTCCCATAAGTGCAGGGTCTCCAACTCTTGGTTTTGACTTACAGAACCTAATGAGACTAACTTGCAGTCATCTATAAGGGTGGAGAAAGTTCCAACTTCAAGAATACACAAGAACCATCCTATCTCACAAGTTATGGGTGACTTTGACATATCAATGCAAACAAGGAGTCAGACTAAGCAGCACAAAGATGCACACATAGGCCTGAATACCTGTCTTTATGCTTGTTTCTTATCTCAAATTGAACCAAAGAAAATACAAGAGGCTCTCTTAGATCCAAACTGGATTGAAGCAGTGCAAGAGGAATTATTGCAGTTCAAGTTACAGTCTGTTTGGACTTTGGAACTATTACCAAAAGACAGAAATGTTCTTGGAACTAAATGGATATTTAGGAACAAGAAAGATGAGAGAGGCATAGTCATTAACAACAAATCAAGATTGGTAGCTCAAGGATACACACATGAAAAAGGAATTGATTATGAAGAAGTGTTTGCTCCTGTAGCTAGAATGGAAGCTATCAGGATTTTTCTTGGTTTTGCATCCTATAATGGATTCAAGGTGTATCAGATGAATGTAAAGAGTGCATTTCTGTATGGTCTGATTGAAGAAGAGTTTTATGTCAGACAGCCTCCTGGCTTTGAAGATCCAAAACATCCTCGTTTAGTTCATAAGCTGGATAAGGCATTGTATGGTCTTCATCGGGCTCCTAGAGCATGGTATGAAACATTGTCTGATTACTTGTTAAAGAATAATTTTCAAAGAGGAACAATTGACAAGACTCTTTTCATCAAAAAGGTTAAAACTAACATTCTCCTAGTTCAGATATATGTGGATGACATCATCTTTGGATCAACAAAAGACTCTTTGTGCAGGGAGTTTGAACAATTAATGCACAACAAGTTCAAGATGAGCTCCATGGGAAAATTAACCTTCTTTCTTGGCCTACAAGTAAAACAAAAACCAGATGGCCTGTTTATAAGTCAAACAACATATATGAAAGACATATTAACAAATTTTGGATTTTTAGATGCCAAGATTGCAAGTACACCAGTAGAAACTCATAAGCAACTGACTGCATTTGAGGGGGAGAAAGAGAAAGAGATAGAAGGTGGTGATGAAGGTGCTATTGCTGCAGTTACTACTGCAGTTGAGGGGGGGGGCAAGATGAGATAGTTGTTAGGACTGTAGTTGAGGGCGAGCAATAGAAGAATACTACACTTGATCAAACTGTTACTACCATTGTTACTTCTGCAGTTGCTCAAGCTGTTACTACTGCTGAAGTAACTCAATCTGAGACTACAACTACTGTGGTTACCGTTTCTACTCATACTATTGATGAACCTACATTTTAAGAAAGAACACTTGCTGAAGAATCTCAAAATAAAGAGTGACATTAATCAGAAAAGGAAACCAGAACAAGCCAAAAGACCCTAGGAAAAAGGAGTCACTATTCCTATTGTTTCTGAAGCAAGAATAGTTGAGGGTGAAGACTATGTTATGGATCCTACAACAAGGTATGGTGTTACTCCAATCATTCCTCCTGACACAAGACAACTCAATATTCCAGTGCATCAGTGCATTGGAGGAAGAAGGGTTGACCCAACTGACTCTACAGTGAAAGGCAAAGGAAAAAGAGTGTTGGTTGAAGAAGAGACTGAAAAGATAATTGAAGAAACTAAGAAATTGAGACTTGATAAGCTTGTTGCTTTACAAGTGGCTTCTGAAACTATGGATGTGTCTGGGGATACTGCTATTTCAAGAGAAGTACATGCAGAACTTCAAATGAGGGAATTTGAAAAGATTGAAAGAGAGGGGAAGGAAAGACTAGCTTTGCTTGCTGAGTATAACAAAGAGCTTGCTAAGATAGAAAGAAAGGAAGCAACAAAGAAGTCAAAGCTTGAAGTTAAAAAAGACAACCAAGAAATAAAGATAACTACTGATAAACAAAAGTTCACGAGGTACTTGAAAGAGAGAGGTTATATTGGTAAATCCTTAGGTCATGTGAGCCTTGGAAACATTATTGGGTTGTTTGAAAAGGAGAAAAGGAGAGACAAAGAAGAAGAAGCTTCCAGGTTAACAAATAAACAAGAACAAGAAAGGTATGAATTAGAAATGTTTGTGAAAAGGGCTCATGAAGTTGGGGCTAGGGTGCTGAATGAACATGGACAGGTAATTCATGATCCATTTAAAACTTAACCTATTTTTAATCCTGAGCAGCAGAAAAGGAAGAAATCGATGTCTTCTAAACAAGTTAACAAGAAACAGAGAGTTGAGTTGCCAACTACTGCAGAAAAAGGTAATCTTATAGCTGAAACCACTCATTCTAAAACACCACTTGATGAAGTAACTACTACTTCAAATCAGTTTGTTCTTGTTGATTCTACTGCAAAGTGGAAAGGGAAGGAGATGTAGAGATATATCATGATGATTGTTCAGCTCTGATTCTTCATGAAGAAGGTATGTATGTTGAACCTTTAGCTGTTTAGTTACCAGAAACCATTGACTGGGAGTTTGTTGGAGGGGAGAATAAAACAACTTACTTGGTTACAAGAGCTGTTAACAAGTAGTACCAGATGCTATCTTTCTACAGAATGATCAAAGACTTCACAAGACAAGATCTAGTAAGGTTGCATCAAACTGGAGTAAGAAAGTACTCACAGAACAGAGGTTTTTGTTCTGGAACTGATCTTGCTATTGATTGGCTAAATGGCATGTTCACTCCTGAAGTTGAGATGTTTAGCAGTGTATTTCACAGAGGAGGACATGATCTAGTGATTAAATGGGTTCTGTATGAAAGAAGTGGGGTACATTCAATAATCAGAAAACAAGGTGTGATCAAGTTCTATTTAGTGGAGAAAGTATGATTTGGATTTTGGTACTTTACATGATATGATCACTATCAGGTTTTTGCCCCAAGGCAGTCTTATATGGCTAATGATTTGGTATGGATAATGGTACTTCAAAGAAATGAAGAACAACTGAATATGAAGGAAGGAAGAGCTAAACAGAAGAAGAACGGAAGAAATTAGTTTTAATCATCCTTTATATGTATTAAATCTTGTTACTTTAATGATAATCAAAGTTCAAGTTTATGGGGAGATTGTTGGGAATAAACTGATGAAAATCAGTTAAGTGTGATTACTACTGCTTAATTATTGCCTAGTTATTACTGCAAGTATACCAGTTACTACTGCAAGTGTATTGGTTACTACTGCAAGACTGATGGTTTCTAGTTCTCAAGACTCTTACTACTGCCCGTAATTTGTTACTTCAACACTAAGAGTTTAGATAATTTAAGAATAGATTTGTAATTATTTTTTCCTTATTTGTAGTTAATTTACAACTGTAGTTACTTTATAATTGTAATTGTTAAGTCGTTTCCTAGAATTGTTAGGTTTAGTCTCAAGGTCTTTATATACATAGATTCTTGTATTAAGAAAAACACGTACATTGATCATTCATTCAGAGATTAATATATTGAGGCTTGTTGGTGATATTCGTTATTGTTATTGTTCTTTATATAAACAATATTCGTTTAATCACAAAACTTGTAATATTAAAGTGTTTAAATTCGCTAATAAACTACTTTAATAGATCAAAATCTTTATTTAAAATATAAATCAATCCTGACATTAAACAAAA
Source organism: Senecio squalidus (assembly GCA_910822075.1). NCBI lineage: Eukaryota > Viridiplantae > Streptophyta > Magnoliopsida > Asterales > Asteraceae > Senecio > Senecio squalidus. Next base: position 4,217,723 of record CAJVGC010000060.1, read on the forward strand.
AGAAACAAAACCAAAACTTGCTATCTTTGGGTCCCAAGGTTGCAATAAGATATTGAATGAGTTGGGTTCTAAAAGGTAAAGTGGTCTCTCTATGTGGTCGTGGCTAAAGAATGCCTTAAAGCCAATTGTTTAAAGAAATTATGATTGGTTTATGTGTCTTATACTTTTATACATACAATTATTTGATATGTTGAATTGAGATTCAACACCACTTATAATTAGTTTATTGGACTTCTACGGCCTATATAGCAACTACTCCCAATATAACCACTTTAATATTACTTTTCTTCAAAAGGAAAAGTGACGTGAATATAGTTATTATTATATATGTTATGCTATCTTGTTGTCGAAATCCACAGATAAGATTTAACTGCCGACTTGTTCATTTTTATCTTATGTCACTAAAAGATATTATTTTTAAAGGGGGGAAAAGGATAATTAACGGTGAACGTACACTTGAGATTATCGTTAGCATGTACTATTCGAGATAGGGGCATACGAGTCGACAATAATTGGTTGTCTTTTAAACTAGTTTTTATGTTTTAAATAAATAGAGGTTATTTATATATAGAAGTTGTTTACGATTTCGTAATTAGAGGTACGGGATAACTTGTTCACGTTTAAGGTAGTTTTACTAATACTATGTGTACCGTTACTATGATTTCATGTTTAAATTGGTAATTGATGTGAGAGATCGGGTTTAGATCGTATCAAGATTATGTTAATAATAATATAATATTCTTAATTTTTTGGGATTTAATTATTTCTATAAGGGTAACAGGCGTTTCAATATAATAAGGGTCAAAACTCAAAGACGTTTTGACGAAAGTATATTATCCTTCTTGTTTTACCAAATTATTTGTATGCTGTGTATCAATTATATATATAATTTTTATTAAATAAATGCTTTGAGCATACTTAAAATCAGTTATGTATAACAACAATACATAGATATCTCATGTCTTCGCTTATAAACAAAAAGTTTTCACTAATCTTAAAAAATAACAATTAAAGACTTGATTAAAACAAAACCTTCATGAAAATAATCGTTTTATATCATTTAAAACAAGAGACACTTAATTCTTCTAATGGTCCTTTAACACTAGCTACGCTGTCCATTAAACGTTGAATATTATCGCATTAACTTAAGGAGTCACTTATGCGTTACCTCACTAGATATATTATACATTTCACCTAGGTCACATTAGGGCTCTAAATGTTTAATAATTAATATGAAATGAGTTAAACAAGGTTTTTCTTACTCGCGCTTCGTGTCGGGAATAATCGATAGTAATAATCAAACAAAAGTTGAAGGTTCAAAACATAAGTAGATAGAAGTTTTGAGGTTAAGTTAAATATAACAAAGTTATGGGATAAACAAAAAAATAATAATAGTTATGGGACTAACATAAAAAAACATAAAACGTATTCACTATTCACTAGTTTATTATTTGAATATAAGTAACGCATTTTTGAAAATAGCTTCATAACTTATAGATAAATCCTACTAGTTATCTTAGATACCATTTCATATATTGTGCTGCAAGCGTGGTATTCCTATGTAAAATTCCTCACATATGTATAATTTTGGAGAAACATATGTGCTTTGGCAGTTGTCTTATGGTAATTTAGATAGGTGTTTCCTCCTATGATATTCAACTCTAAGGATATGTTATGGATCACACATAGTGCCTCTCAATAGTTGGTGGCAGTGTGGATTCCTCCTGAATCGTCATATGGTATACTTTTGGTTGGCGCACGGATAAGACCAATTGACATTCGGAATAATTTGCACGAGGTTTACAGAAAGATGAAAAAACTGAAAAGATGGAATGAAATAACGGATAGGCAAGGCCTTAAGGCATTTGTATCATTGTATGGATTATGTGTTCCGGTATATGTTTCATATATGTTATTTATAATAGATCATATATGCGTGTATGATACGGGATGGTTTTATCTATATAGTTTTGTCTTAACGGTTTTTTTAATGTACGTGGTTACCCTTACCAAATTTGTTGATATAGTTGATAGGGTGAGGTTAAAATTAGAAATCTAAATGTTATTAGAGCGTGACAACATCTTTAAAATCACATTTTAAGACATCAAAATACGTTTTCTTATGAGAGTTAACAAATGGAAATTCATAACCAACTCTTTGGAACAAGTTAATGATTAAGTAAAATGTTTACTTTTGAAAATCGAAGATAGTTATGAGGAATTCAAGCCGGTAAAAATCGAAATTCTTCTTTGATAGGTATTACAAGTGTTGAGACTCATCACTATTCCTTATCTTGAATAGTTTATCAATGTTGTTTTATGGGAAGTCAAGAGACATCTACTATTAAAACATTCACCATGCATAAAAGTCTGATATTGCCCCATGTTTGGACTTTGGATAAATCTTGATTCCGTATTTTGGTTGTAATACTTTTACGTGGTTGTTTTTCTGACTACTTATGAGTTCTTTACGTTAATTAGATCTAAATTATGACAACGAATTTGTCACGGAAAATATTTGGTGAACTTGGGAATCCAATATTTTTAATTATATATGTGAAAAGATTAATAAAAATAGTACATTTTTAACTACTTTGTGGTTCTCTGTTTGGCTTCATAGAGGGTTTCCATGAAGGCGAATGGTTGTTTTTCATAGGGGGTTTGACCTCATTTAGGGGTTATCATTGTTGTCTAGATGGAATGGTGGGGTCAAAGGGTATTCCTCTTTTGGTTTTCCACATTAAGCGTCTCCATTTGTCATCGGACGATCGAAAAGGGGCTTCGCGACAGGCACTTTCTATGGATTGAGAATGGTTTGTTTCGGTTGGGGAGACTTTAAACGTCTCTGGTCAGTGGTTGTGTTGGGAGTGTATGTGTTTACATGCTCTCAGTCGGACATGTCATCATGCAGATGGCATGGTTCGGGTTAAGCAAAATTGCAGGAGATGTGGAGGAGTTTATAGTGGGGATCGCCAGGCCACATGTTGGGGGGGGGGGGGGGGGGGGGGGGGGGGGGGGGGGGGGAGTGGTTCCTTTGGGAGTGGTGGTGGTGGATGATGTTCTCCTTGACCGCATGCTCTCCTTACCTATCACGACTATTAAGAGCATCCCTCATAGTTGTTGTATGATGTATCTCGTGCTTTAGCTACTACTCTTTGTAAGGTGACGGCTATGCCAACTTTTATTTAGGCGTGGGTAAAACTTTTGTTATTACCACGGTGCACGTTGCGTGTTTTCAGGCCTTCTAACCGTCACGAGCGCATGTCTAGTAATAGGAAGTCTTTGCAATGCCATAATATTCAACATTCGTTGGCAGCTTGGGGTGGGGATGGTTTTACTGAACTTATTCTATCGATTTTTTCCCAACCCGTGGGGTGATTTCGGAAAAGGATGAGCTTGTCTCTAGGTCTGATAGCTCAGCGGTGTGCACCAATGTTAAACAATGTTTGAGGAAAGTTGCGGACGGGCATTTCACTGCTGCTGTTAAAGTATTATGTTCTTCAGGGGTTGCTCTTGTCGATACAGATACTTTTACAGCGTTGTTGGCTAAGCATCCCATTATGACCCATTCGGTTATGCCTGTTTCCTAACTTTCTGAGCCTCCTCTTGTTGTGAATATTGATACTAGTATGGGGTGTATTCAATCATTCCCAAAATGAATTTCTTGTGGACGAGACGGATTGAGGACCCAACACATTTTAGATGCATTTTGCAGAGAGGGGTCGGCGGTCGACGGCTACTTGAGGCTATCTCTGTGGTGGTTAATTTATGTTTGGGGGGGGGGGGGGGGGGGTGCCCTAAGGTTTTGGCGGAGTTTGTTGCATCTGCGCCTCTCACGCCATTGCTCAAACCGGACAATGGGATTAGACCTATTGTCGTTGGATCAATTTGGAGGATGATGGTCTCCGAGGTGGCTATGAGGGGTGTCATGAAGGAGATGTCCAAATACCTTTGTGACTTTCAATCTAGGTTGGGAGTCCCTAGTGGGGCAGAGGTTGTGCTCCATATCTTAAATGAGTTTCACTCGGATATGTCGTTGGCTATGCTTACTGTTGATTTTTCTAATGCCTTCAACTTGGTGGATCGGACTACCCTCCCACACGAGGTTCGGACTCAATGTCCCTCTATTTCTCTATGGGTGGATTTTTTTTGTATGGTCAGTCAACGAGGTTATATGTGGGTGATGACCATATTTGGTCCACCACCGGAATTCAACAGAGGATACTTTAGGGTATCTTTTTTTGCCTTAGTTTTGCACCCACTTGTTCATCTGATCAAGGAGTGGTGCAATCTCCTTTTCCATGTGTGGTACTTATATGATGGTACGATTATCGGAGACACTAAAGAGGTAGCTAAAGTCTTAGATATAATCAGGGATGAGTCCCCCCCCCCTCCCCAAATCTTGGGCCTTGAACTCAAGATTTAGAGAACATGAGTGTTTTGGCTGTCATGCAATGGGGTGAAAGTGCAAGATGGGTTGTTTCCTCATGGGATTGGGAGTTTGAGGTTATGTGTGAAACCTCTTGGAGGCGCTATTAGCCAAGATGCGGGGTTTATTAGTAGTTTTTCCGTGAAAGGGCATCATGTGATGTAGAGCTAATGAGTTGTCTCCCATGTCTACGAGACCCTCAATCTGAGCTCATTTTGCTCCGCTCATGTATGGGTGTCGGGAAGCTGTTGTTCAGTCTCAGAACGTGCCAACCTAAGTGTATAGGGGAAGCTATTTCTATTTTTGACAATGGCCTTCGGAGGGCGATAGAGTCAATTTTGGTCTGGGAGGGGGGGGGGGAGGTTTGGGGATTATTAATGGAGGTTAGCATCACTTCCGACTCGGTTTGGTGGGTTGGGCGTATGTTCGGCTGAGAAGGTATCTACTTTTGCTTTTGTGGCCTCTGGGGCACAATCTTCGAGTTTGTAGGACCACATTTGTAAAACCCCGCCTTTTCATGATCGCGATATTGTCCGCTCTGCCAGCAAGGCTCATGGATTTACTTTTGGTTGAGCTTCTCAGGGGGTCACCCATCCTCGAATTACTCTGGCCCAAGCATGCTTAACTACAGAGTTTCAAAGCTCTGCAGTGCCTGTAGCCACCAAAATGCGTCGTGTCATTAAAGGCTAAAGGTTTACTCATATACCCAGCATCACTCTTATGCACGAGGGATGGGGGATTTGCCTAAGGTGTCACAAACACCCCCACTTGGGACTCAACGTCCTCGCTGAGGTTTACCCCACCATCCCAAACGTCACAAGAGTGGCTATGATGCCATTTTTAACACCCCGCCTTTTCATGACCGCGATATTGTCCGCTCTGCCAGCAAGGCTCACGGATTTACTTTTGGTTGAGCTTCCCAATGGGTCACCCATCATGGAATTACTCTGGCCCAAGCACACTTAACTACAGAGTTTCAAAGCTCTGCAGTACCTGTAACCACCAAAACGCGTCGTGTCATTAAATGCTAGAGGTTTACTCATATACACAGCATAACTCTTGTGCACGTGGGATGTGGGATTTGCCTAAGGTGTCACAACATTCTACAGGGATGTGGTATTGAAGGGTTTGACTCTGATTATGGGTATGCGATGGATCACTTACGCATGTCCCTTCCTGACTTTGATCTTAGCGGTTTCTCTAACAAGACACCCCCATCCCCCCCCCCACCCCCCAAAAAACACCATAAAGTTTTGACGTGTGCCCTATATAGTGGAATCGTTCAGAATTTTGGAGTAAAGTTTGATTTACCCCCTCGCCAAAAAGCGGTGTTTGGATGCCTCTGAGCTCCTCATGCTTAGAATTTCTTAACGGTTATCCCCATTGAAGGACTAGGCCAAAAACATATGTCGGCTTTGGAGTACCGGACTATCCTTAAGTACTGGCTAATGATCCATATGTTTCCAGCTGATGAGCCTTGCCCAGTCTGCCATAAGGTTTGCTTGGATTCTTTTGGTGAGCATGCGGTACATTGCAAGGAGTTACTTGGCTTCAAATATAGGCATGATTTGGTTAGGGATGTGTTGCATGATATCCTTTAACGAGCATGTATTTCTTCTAAAAAAGAGGCCCCCGTGAACTTTCTGCTCGATTCGCTTGAAGGGAGGTCTACTTTACGATCAACTGATATACATGTGTTTGGGTGGGTTAGGGGAAAACATGTTTGTGTGGATCTTACAGGAGTGTCCCCTCTTCTTGTTGGGCTTATGGATAATGGGTTTGTTGTGGGACAGGCTGCGTTGAAAGCGGAATCGAGCAAAGTTGCTAAACACGAGAACGCTTCTAAGAGAATCAACACGTGTTTATCCTTTTGCTTTTGATACATTTGGTTTTCTAGCTCCGGAGGTAGTAGAGTGTTTGACTAGGGTTCAACGACTTGTGCAAAATAATTTTTCGACCCCTAAGTTACAAAACTTCATTTTTAGTAGAATTGGTTTTGTCATCCAAAAAAGCGTTGTGGCGTAACTTGTTGCTCGTTTGTCTACCATTTTATTGTAAAGATCTAACTGGACTATGTAACTAGACTTTTGGTATTTTATGTATATATATCTGATTGAAAAAATAGATTACTTATTAATTAACTTTGTGCTTGGTTTAATGGTTTATCTTTTGATCATTCTTTTCTGTTTAATTTACAATAATGAATATATTCTAATTTCTATTTAAATCTTCTTAACATAACAAACATTATTTTTATATAATCGAATCTTTTCTTTAATTTTTCATTAATTTTTCTTTTCTCCCAAACATATATCCATTAATAAACCGTTTTAAACCAAATAGAACATACATCGAATAGAAAGAGTAGTGTATGTTACATGCATGTGAATGTGATATTGACTTCCATTTTAATTGCATGCCAATAATTGAGAATTTAATCATTAGCTTAACACATATACATATATAAATAAATTAAAATTAAAATAAATAGAAAATCCTCCCGACACATATCATGCAATGTCAATCGGTCAACTCTCCCACTCACACATTTTGATCCTATTTTAGGGTCCATACGAGGAAAATTTAAAAGGGTGCTCGCATTTGTGTATTACCACATTAACTTGCACACAGGTAATTATAAAAGTGTTGAGTTTATTTAGTATATATGTATTAGGCATTTGTCTAGCCTAAGGGGTATTTGTGTTTTGGGATTTCGGTGTTGCTTTGCTTAGGGTATTTGTGTTTTGGGGTTCGCTATCGCTTTGCGTATTAAGGACCAAGTGACAAACAATAAACAATACTATCATTTTTAATGGTATATCGGAACGGGTTCTTTGGACCTTGAACTTCTATTTTTGTCTTTCTTAAACTTCGTCTGTTAGTTAATTGGCCTTCTACTAATTCTTGTTTTGTTAAAAATTGATGTTGTATATGCAGAAAAAAGAAACGAAATACTAGAATAAAGATATGTATTATTGATTGATTGTTTACAGACTCGATTGACATTTTATATACAAACTAATCGACACCAAAGGTTATGTTTCAACCGTTGCAATGTTTACCCTAAACAACTAAAATAACTGTCTAACCCATTCTGCTAATAACTATTACATATGGTCCATTCCTAATATTACTACAGATCAATACATATTATGTACAATTGTTCTTTTGGGCTAAATAAGTACATAATATAATAACGTGCTGATACATATATAAAAACATTGAATGAAGTCTTATGATCTTGATTCTTCAACAGTTCCCTCCCAAGATTAAAAGGCTTCATTGACTGGTACTTCAAGTTCTTTTGTATCAATGGTGTGCCAACTAGTGGTTCATCGTCTTCGTATTGAGTTAAGTTAGCCATCTCCTTTTTCTCTGATTTTGGACATTCATTCCTATAATGCCCAAATTCATCACACTTATGACACCGTATGTGACTCTTGTCCCGTTGCACTCTACTATCGCCTTGACCTTTCCTGGACTCCTGACCTCTTCCCTGTCCTCGACCAAAGTCTCCATGATTTGAGTTTCCACAACCACCACGATCACATCTCTGGTGTTTATCATTCATTTTTTGTCTGCTTCCATGAATAGAAGTCTACTAGTCATATCTTCATCCTTAGTCTGCTTCTTAGTGCGTTCTTCAAAAGCCTTCAATCTCCCAACGGCTTCTTGAAATGGAATTGTATCAAGATTGGCAAATTGTTCGATTTCTGCAACAATTTGAATAAACTTTTCTGGTACCGAGCCCAAAAGTTTACGGACCAATCTTTCATCGTCCAAGGTATGTCCGAGACTGCTTGCTTGTGATGCAATCTCACTGATCTTTCCCGCATAAACATCGAGTGAAGTATTAGCATTCATCTTTAAAGATTCAAATCCTGACTCAAGTGTCTGTAGTCGCGCTTCTTTAACCCTATCAACTCATATGTGCCGAACCTTCAACGCATCCCAGATATCCTCTCCTGAAGTAAGATTAGCAATTTGCAATATCATGTTTTCTGGAAGTGCTTGGTATAACATTGCGACTGTTGTGTTGTTCTTCTTTTGATCCACTTCGGTTCCCGTTGTAGGTTCCACTGCTTCCCAAATTCCATGGACGTTAAAAATTGCCCAAGTAGTATAATTTGTAGAGTTAAGGATTGGACACTGGAAGTTTAATGATAATCCTCCTTCCTTTGTTGTATTTTCATCCTTCTTTGACAAATCCTCACCCATGTTTCTTGTCTTCTTTCTACCAATATTGGTTTCTTTGGTCCTCTAGTTCTTGATTAAACCTGCCTCGCTGTTGAAAGTCAAACTTGTCTTGCCAAGGATTATCAATCCCGCCTGCTGCTAATGACAATCAATCCTGCTTTTCCGGTTCTGACAATCAAACGTACTTCCTGGATGTTAATCCTAACTGAAACTTCTACTTCCTGGATCGAAAAGGAAAACCGCTCTGATACCAATGTTAGCAAATTGGCATTCTGCTAATTCTTGTTTTGTTAAGAATTGATGTTGTATATGCAGAAAAAAGAAACGAAATACTAGAATAAAGATATGTATTATTGATTGATTGTTTACAGACTCGATTGACACTTTATATACAAACTAATCGACACCAACGGTTATGTTTCAACCGTTGCAATGTTTACCCTAAATAACTAAAATAACGTGTCTAACCCTATCTGCTAATAACTTTTACATATGGCACATTCCTAATATTACTACAGATCAATACATACTATGTACAATTGTTCTTTTGGGCTAAATAAGTACATAATAAAATAACGTGCTGATACATATATAAAAACAGTGAATGAAGTCTTATGATCTTGATTCTTAAACATCGTGAACCAGTGTAAACGATGTCGGACTCCGACGAATACTCAAACCAAGTTTGACACTTTTGGTACTTCAGTTTCTGGCCCAACTTTATATTGTAGTCTTGTTGGTACCTAGACTTGGCATATCCTACGTCCAACAAATATATTGTTTATGCATGATCCTCGTGAGACACACATAAATGTACTGACTCACAATCCTAAGTGTGAAATTTTGAGTCTTTTAGTGTAATAATGGTGAAGAATTCCCAAAACACCTCCATGCGTGGTTTCTTTGCTGGTAATGCTTTCAACTTTCCTTTCTATTGTCCCAAACCTCACAACAAACTGGTAAATTGAACGAATAATTCAAATCATCAACAATGTTGTTTGTACACTACGCATAAATAAACGTGATAAGATGGAGACTAAACGAGTTGACATGTCAAATTTGTCTAACCCGTCAACACATATAATTATCGTTTCTTCATGTCCAAGTTGGGTAATTCATGTTCGTTTTATTTCTTATAAATTATTCTTGTTTTTTATAAAGAAATTTTCTATTAAACATGAGGTAAAGTACCTTGAAAAACTACATTTCTACCCGCTAACAACCTAACATGAAATTTGACTTAATAATTAGAAATTTTTGTATCGCCATCCCAAGATTTTGACGTTTTGATCTAACAAGCCAAAATTTTGACCGGTCAATTAAGTCACTTATATTTAAAAAATATCTTGTGTTGGGTATAGTAGGATCTTAAGTTTCCTGTGGGAATTTCTTCATCAACAAACCTGAGAGAAAACGTGAAATACAAGAATCTTTATTATGGTGGTGGTTATCGAACGAAAAAGAAGAAAAGAAACCGAGAGATGAAAATGTTTTAAACGCCTCTCATTTAGGAAAAGAAAATTTCCGTACAAGGATATAGCCTCACTCCCTCACCCTTTGTATAGGTGAGAGGGTGTACAAGTCCTACTATAACTCGGTTAAAAATCCCTAAACCGACTACAATATATTTACTTGAAGCTCAAGTAATAAATCCTAATAAAAGAAAGCATAAACTTAACCTAATAAAATTACTAATACTACTAGAATATAAATCCTAATTATATAATAATTGGATAACAATTTCCACCTTATTCTAAGTATTAGATAATCCGATACTAAGCATCTTCACGTAATTTACGCAATGTTTGAACATCGGTCCTGGAACCACCTTCTTCATGAGGTCTTCTCCCAACTCGATTAGGAAACCCTTAGGCCACATATTTTCTTCTAATCCTCATGTAAGCATCACATACTCCCCGTTGAGGTAGCCATGTGTTGAATCGCACATGCCTTTATCCTGAACACACACCTGGTCTTCAACCTACCCTCGTCAAGATCCCTGAAACTCAACAATTATGTGTGTACCTTGATCTTCTCCATGCACTAGACGCACCCACCTCTGCAGAGCCTTTCACAACACTCATCGCGGTCGCAATATCCGGTCTAGCGCATACCATCAAGTACCCTACAACATCTGCATGTGGAACCTTACACATATTTTCCACATCCCAGTCATCCTCCAGGTAAACCTTCAATAAAACCTTGAAGCGTGCTTCCAATGACATAAATTGTCATGATCGATATGGTTTATGTAAACACAAACACAATCTTAATAATAAGATCTTGATCTATCAAAGAAGTTTAGCAACGGATAAACACTTTGATATTACAAGTTTATGTGATTAAACGAATATAGTTTATGAATACGAATAAAAACAATAACGAATATCACAATAAGCCTCAATGTATTAATCATAAAACGAAAGACTAATACACGTGTTTTTTCGAATACATGGATCTATGTATTTATAGACCTTGAGGCTAAACCTACCTATTTCTAGGAAACAACTAATTGTAATTCTAATACAATTCCTAAAAGATAAATACAAAACGTTTCTAGAATTATCTTTTTCTTCACAAATCCTTTTTGTTGTAGTAACAGATAGCGGGCAGTAGTAATTATTGATACAGTAGTAACCAACCAGTCTTCATGCAGTATTAACTTTGGTAGTAAATACTTAGTTAATTTTAATCAGTTTATTCCCAACATAAATATCGAACTCCCATTCCTCATTCTATAGTAACCTATATATTCTTGCACATACCTAGACTGAGACACCCTCAGGGTTCGACTACCATTTTCCCTGAAAATCACCATACCAATAACCTTGTTTGTGAGACCCTTCATGTCGAAAACCTTCTCTAGCAAACCCTTGGTATCCTTGATTTCAGCCTTGCTATTCCAATCAAGTACCTTGTTACATGTGTGCTTCCTTGGAGCTATCATATGATACCTAAACCATACCAGTTTAGAAGTTATCCCCAGATAATGTAACTGAGGCTCCTCACATTTCCCCTCATCACTACTCCCTGACTTACCTAAGCTTCGTGGTGACCTTTGATCAACTGACCATGATCGCCAGATGATCCCACCTCAAACTCGACATGTTCCACATAATCTGTAGCACCTGCCTCCACACAGTCGTCCAAAGAGTATACACAACTCTTTGTGCTTGTTTCATATAAAACCGTAATGGAACCCACATCTAGCATCACCACGGTATATCCCTCTTTCTCCAACGTACCCAAAGATACCAAGCTCTTCCTCAACTCTGGAATGTAACGCACACCCTTGAGAACATAGTTTGAACCAATGTCCATCGGTACTGTCGTTGCCAAAGAGTTAGTCATATACAATGACTCTAACCACACCGCACCTACATATGTATCCTTTCGTTACTCTTCCTTGTAAATCGTATCCCTTTAGAAAACCCTAAAGACGATTATTCCAGCATCCCAAACTCCTACTCGCTCCTAAGTTACAAAACCCGTAACTTACCACGCAAGAAAAGCCGATTGAACTTGGAACACAAGAACCTTGTAACTTCCGGTACCGTTGCCTATCCTCCTTGAAATAGATAAAATGCTCCCCAAGAACCACACCGTATCTTGATATGCAAGTAACCTTAGCAACACCTTCCTTTCCTTCCTCTCTTGCAATCCTCGGATAGTAACCAAACACCTCCACAAATCTTATGGAATACGTAAGCAATCCGGAACCCTAACTTGAAACCCAAGTTAGTCTTGCAAAACCCTAGTTTTTGTGTTACACGTTTGACCCCACAAACCCTAGTAACGTTCTTCTTTCTTGCGGCTCAAGTAACAACCCCCCCCCCAAACTAAACCCTAGTTAATGGTTAAAGAAACAACCCCACAAACACCTTCTTTATTCGTTAAACCAACTCGCAATAAATTGAGTCTACAACCCACGAGTTCAAAACCAAACCCGTATTCATCTCAAGTACACCCTTGCGGATTTAACCAGCCACCAAAACAGCAACCTTGGATCTTTAAAACCAACCTACAAATCAAAACACCGACCCGTGCAAAAAGTCCAAGAACTTGCTGAATTTTTAGTTTTTTTCTAATTTTGCAGCCAACTTCGACGACTTATATCTTTTGTTACACAACTCTGATTGAAAACTACTCTGGTCAGATTGTAGATATATGTGTTGGGAACCCACAAACCATATTTCGTGACGATCCAACGATTAAAGAACTCAGGATCGCGTTTTTACCACAGTTGCGCAAGTCTGGCCGAGAATTACAAAAATTCTTGTAATTATTCACCTCAGAAGAACCATGAACCGTGGCTCTGATACCACTTGTTGGAATTTCGACCTTCAACAAACTTAAAGGAACACGCGAAATACAAAAATCTTCAATTATGACGGTGTCTATCGAACAAAAAAGAAGAAAAAAACTACACCGTTGAATTACTAATACTAGTAGAATATAAATCCTAACTATATAATAATTGGATAACATTTCTGATCGAATAATACTTTCGGTTCCCGACAACATTACTACCCTCTTAACATGCTTTAGTTTTGTATCTAGCTTGTAAGTTTCTCGGTGTTTTGCTTTACTAAGCACTGTTTATTAGTACTATATTGCCTTTTCGTAGGTCAATGTTTTATAAACGACCTATCCGATAATGTTGCATTTTTACCTCAAGAAGACAATGACTTTTATACGTTTACAATGTTTAATTTCCATTTGAAATATGTCTATCGATCAAGTCCCTAACTATAAGAATGGATTTGACTACCTGTTTCATTCAACACATTCCGAAATATAAATACAAGAGGTTTACATGATAGTCTACCCAACCTATTTACTAAACAACTAATCTAACCTATTCAAAGTCTAGGTATACAAAATAAGTAATAACTACAAGATAACTATCACCATATACATTATCCTTGCAATATCTATAACTAACGTAGTCATATCAAAATATGCAACCTAAGAGGGCATGCGGGATTTTTTTCTTTTTAATTTTTTTTATGCGTTAAATGAATAAATATGTTAAATGAATTTTACGAATTGTTTTTAATCCAGCTCTCAGAACATTTAATTGTGCATACTAAACTCTTGTTTTTCCAAAAAAAAAATGTATGAACTGAATATCTTTCGTATAATTTTTTGAGATTTCTCCAATAATTAAACGGATTACACGTCAACAAAAAATATAGTATGTTACATCAATTTTCTTACCCGACTTGAAAATTGTCTTACGAGACTTGAACCCACAACCTCATAGTTGATGAGTCACCGATCATCGGTCGATAGTAAAAAAAGAAACTTGTTAATGACGGGATGCTATTCCTTGTGAACTTGGACTTAATTAACTACATGAAACATATACCTTTCCAACAGTCATTTTCTTCAGGAAAGGCGAATTTCGGACAAAATGGTCTGAGATTTTGGTGTGGGAAATAAGTTTCCACCGAATGTTAAGATGGAATACTTTTTGCAACATGATTTTCTACTGGAACTATGAGTAAATGGTTTTGGAATCAAAATAAGACAAACAATAGTTGCGGCTAGAAAGAGGCGGATTAGCGATGCCATTTGCTAGGATTTCCGTCATACTTAGTGATCAATATATTTCCAAAACAAACTCATTAGCACTCTGTGAAGGATTAAGGATGCTAATTTACTGATGGACTTGCTAGGCTAAATTAGATTTAGCTGGTTAACAGTGGCTTTAATTACCAGTGGATTGTCAATGGACAGATACAACCGAGATACAAAGACGAATTCAGCACTGTTGTATGTGTACCAACAGAATAGTGACACTTCTATTGCTAATTTCGTCAAGATATACAAGGAACTATCACATTATACATGTTCCCTTTACATTTTGAATCCGAAGTTTTCCAAGAAAACGACTATACATGCACTTCAAAAACTATATATGGTCAATATTAAACCAAAAATTATTGGTTTACATTCGTCCATGTATCGAGACTTCACATATATTTCATAACAAGCTTTCTTTCTCTGAGAACATTATTAACGCGAAAGCTTAGAAACTTATCGGAATTTTACTTTGTGGGGTAGAAGAAGCACTCTACAGAATTAATGATCAAGAAAATATATGGATGTACCTTTTTATTTCAAATTTATGGTTCACATAAATTTGAAAATAACATGTAGCTAGCATATACATGATAATGTTATTGAAATGTATTGGAGATGCTTGACAATACATTATCAGCACTTATGTATATTCTTCAATCAACAGTCCTCCCACTAATATTTAGCATCAACTTTATAACTTTTGTTTTTCGTGACGGAAGATTCTGTCACTAGTTTCATTATAAGAAATATGAAATCTATATAACATCATTTATATGGTTTTAATAGAAAGATCAATGACATTTGGAGACTTATTTGTAGACTATAAAAAGAGACTTTAAGCTTGAATATGATGACTGTTAATTATATTTTTCGAACGGCATAATTTCATTTAAAAAATACTCTTAGCAAAATGCTAGAGGCATGATACAAGTAATACAATAAGCTAATTTAACTACTTTTCGGATCAGAAATCCATATGTACCAATTAAAATTACATTTGTACTCCTATTCGAAATCCATAAAAACGAAAGGAGGGTTATATCGTCACATATGGAGTTCTTTTTCGGTGTTTGGATGTTGAAAGTGGTTCTGTTTCTATGTCGCCAAATTATGATTATTATAATTAACCATATCCAAGAGATCTAGCAAGTCCTTCAAAAGGCTCGATTTCAAAGCTTACTAGGTAAATATCTTAGGATAACCAACAAAGAATATGTTGGTTATGCCGCATATATCACAGCCAAAAAGGTTCGCTCTCCCAGGAACCTATATATGGATTTTTCTCCGGTTCATTTTGTGATTATCGATCATGTGACATAATAAAATTAGTGTGCAAAGAATGATAGAATCTTCTAACCAAGAAATTGAAAAGTTCGAAAACAAGCCCAAAAATACGTGCTAGGCTACATACATCATATCCGAAAGGCTCGCTCTCCCCGAGTATCATCAACAAGGATCCTTATTCATTTGAAATTGTGATTATACTGTGACATGATAAACCTTATTGTGAAACCAATGCTAGAATCTACTAATGGAGGTGGGGTAGGGTTTTAAATCTTTACACATTATGAGAATGATCTGTCATAAAAGGGTAATGGAATGTCACTGCTAGATGTTACAACCTTTTCTTTTCACTATATAAGGAGAGGCTCTTCTTTGAAACAGAAGTAGGTTTTCTTTTTGGAATTTCAACCTCTTTGAGAAAGAAAGAAAGATGGTAAATAATTAGCATGGTTATATTGCCTAGATATAAACCTTTTTATATGTTTTGTTTAGTTGTATAGCTTAAAAACTATGTTTTGTATGTGTTTTCAGGAGAGTAAGGTGAGTTTGACTGTCGCTGACACTGTAGATTACAAGGGGTTACCTGCTGATAGGTCGAAAACTGGTGGTTGGGTGCCTGCTGCCCTCATCCTAGGTTAGTATATCTTTGACGATCTATTGTCTTGCATTTTGGTTGTTATGGGCTTTTACAAGGCATACAAGTGAAGTGAGATTATTAAGCAGGTTTTTTGTTTATACAAAGTTATTACAAAATACGGTGTTCTAAGTGTGAATCTTATTTTTAAATGCAAAACCGGTTTGCAATCAAGGTTTGAGACTAAGATTTATCAATTTATCGTCCTCTTCTTTTTAATTTTCTTTTTCCGAAAGGCAAACATCCAAACAATTGAACTGAAGCTCGTGAGAATCGAACATGAGACCTCTTTTGGAGTATCTCATATGTTCTCTACTCAACCACCCTACGTGATACCTCTTCTTTAATGATGCACATCCCGGTTTAGATTTTCAAACAACACGCCTTTAAGGTCTTAAGTTTAAATCTTTTGTCGTGCAACTTATTATTCGGTATAGAGTTTCAAGATTAGGTTTTTCCATATATTATTGAGCAAGTCAATATCAAAAATGATCCCACACACTCAAATTAAAAGTGTATATGGATCTTTATCGACCGATAGTTGTCGTTGTTACTGACTAAAAATTTGTCATCTAATGACTAATACACGCCAACAAATTACATGACTTTCACATATAATTTCTCTTTTAATATTAAAGAACTATATAGTAGATCACACTTGAGCATAAACAGTGTACCATCAATCATATTTCATGACTCCTGGCTAAGTGAAGAATCTTAACTTTTGATTACTTTTTTGTCATAAAAGGAATCGAAATATGCGAGAGGCTTTCAACAATAGGAATTGCAGTAAATCTAGTGACATATTTGGGTGGAACCATGCATCTTTCGAGCTCAGCTTCAGCAAATGTTGTCACTGATTTTATGGGAACTTCTTTCCTTTTGTGCCTTCTTGGCGGCTTTTTAGCGGACACTTTCCTTGGCCGATTCAAAACCATTGTCATTTTTTCCTTTATTCAAACCATTGTAAGTTATATTTACTTTGTTTCGTAAACTTGTACAAAAAATTGTAGTTAGTTAACCTTCTTGTTACCTTTCTAATAAGGGGACGGGTGCTTTGGCATTATCGACCAAGTTGCCACAACTTAGGCCGCCGCCGTGCCACTCTTCTGAAAACTGCAAACAAGCAAATGGTTTCCAAATGGGGATTTTGTATTTGGCTTTGTATCTGATAGCGGTTGGGACAGGTGGGCTAAAATCGAGTGTTTCAGGATTTGGGACCGATCAATTTGATGAAAAGAACGAAGAGGAAAAAACGCAAATGGCGTATTTCTTTAACAGGTTCTTCTTCTTTATAAGTTTGGGAACGTTGATGGCGGTTACAGTGCTTGTGTACATACAAGATGAAATTGGTAGAAGTTGGGCATACGGACTTTGTTCCATCTCTATGTTTACTGCAATCTTGGTGATCTTGTATGGGACTAAAAGGTATCGTTACAAAAAGAGCACCGGTAGCCCAATTGTTCAAATATTCCAAGTGATTGTTGCGGCTATAAAAAAGAGAAAGATGGATCTTCCTTATGATACGGGCTTGTTATACGAAGATTCCCCCGACGGTTCAAGAATTCATCACACAAATCAGTTTCGGTATGTCTTTTTATGTCTCTATTAGCATCGACAATCTATTAGACAGCAAGAAAACATGATACAAAAACAATAACATTTGGTAACAGGATATAGTGACATACCGAAAAGTAAAAATAAAAATCTCACAGTTTGTGTCAATTAAAAAAACAAAAAGGTATGACTAAAAGTTTTAGGTATGGGTTAGTAACATGCTGAAACCTGGAAAGAAAAAACCTTGTGGCCTCGGAGGTCAACCACCATGATTATTGGCTTCTTGCATAGCATATGTTTATTCTGGGATTAGTCGTCTCGCATAGAGGGTCGGAAACCCGGGTGAAAAAGAAAAAGAAAACATGCCGAAAAATATTTTTGTGATTCATTAATACATAGGTCTTTAGAGATGACATCTTTAGTCATGTTTTTTTATATTTGCCTATATTACTTTGACACTATTGTGACTGTTTTTTTATATTTGCCTCATAAAGGTCCTTGGACAAGGCTGCAATTGTAGTAGAAGGTGATTTCGAGAAAAACATTTCTACTTCTCGAAATCCATGGAAGCTATGCACGGTAACAAGGGTCGAGGAAGTGAAGATGATGATAAGGTTATTGCCGGTATGGGCAACAACAATTCTCTTTTGGACAACCTACGCCCAAATGCTCACTTTTTCTGTCGAACAAGCAGCAACGATGGATCGAGCCGTTGCTAATTTCAGTATACCCGCAGGATCCCTCCCAGTCTTTTTCGTCATTGCCATCTTACTCACCTGCACAATCTACGATTTCGTAATCATCCCTCTTTGGGAAAAACGGAAAGGCACACCAGGATTCACCGATTTACAAAGAATTGCAATAGGACTCGCCTTATCGACACTTGGAATGGCGTCGGCAACCCTCTTCGAGGTTAAAAGATTATCCGTTGCTCGACAACACAAATGGCAAACAACGGAGTCTCTTCCGATCAGTGTCTTCGTCTTAATTCCGCAGTTTTTCCTTATCGGGTCTGGTGAGGCGTTTATATACACTGGTCAGCTTGATTTCTTCATCATGCGAGCACCGAAAGGGATGAAAACAATGAGTACTGGTTTGTTTTTAACAACATTGTCATTAGGGTTTTTCATGAGCAGTTTCTTGGTGTCTGTGGTAAAAAAGGTCACCGGAAACCATGGCGGAAATGGATGGCTTGCTGATAACATAAACAAAGGAAGGCTGGATTTGTTTTATGGATTATTGACAACTTTGTGTGCTATAAATTTTGTTCTTTTTCTGGTATGTGCATCTTGGTGCAAGAAGGATAAGGGTAAATCATCAGCTGTTATTGAAATGGAGAAATGTTAAGACTTTTGATAGTCATATTTTGTAATTGTGTGAGTGTGTTTACCATTTTCTTGTTGGCAATGTACAAAAAGATATGAATAAAAGTTGTGCTTGCATTTGTTACAATTTAACAACTTATTTTTTCGCAGTTTGTACCGAATCAGCTTATTATTTTTTATCTTCACTTGGTCAATAACCGTCATTTCTCGTCCCTTTTGATTGTGACTCGAGATACAAGTGAAGCCGATTTGATAGAAAGGAAGCTAATTACAATTATTGGTTAAGTTAGTTTTAACTAACATCATTAGAGCCTTCAATTGAAGACTTTTATAACCGAGTAGTAGCCCTTACTAATTAAATGAGGAGTATGCCGTTTAAGACAAAATTAAATTAGGATTACGGGAAAGGCATCGAAGATAAAAGAATTGCTTAAAAGATTTTTGGACGAGTTCAACTCAAATATTCGATTCTGTTGTTGTTGCTATCGAAGAGTCGAAAGATTTGACATCGTTATCCTTGGAGAATCTTTGAGTTAAGAATAAGACGATTTGGTGATTACCCGTTAGAAAGAAAAGAAAAGAAAAAGATTCAAATTTCATCCAAATAAACGAAAGGAACGTGAACAATTTTGATGAAAGATAAAGAAATAAGTGATCATGGTGAAGGTACCTCCAAAGGAGAAATACCATTGTTTGAAAAGCAATGTTATTATTGTCAACAATCATATTATGAAGTTTTGCAAAAATAAATAACAAGATGAGCAATCCAAATTTCATGAAAGATTCCATGGAAGTAACGTTTATGTTGAACGAAGATAATAAAAATTGTATGAATGATCGTGGTGACTTAACGAAAGTGTTTGATGATGAAAGACTCAGCACAATGTGATCAAGTTGTGAACGATACTCGCATTAATTTCATTAGGAATTTAGCTTACAAGGGTATGTTAGAAAGTAAGCTAACTCAAGTGTTTCAGTGTTTGTTAAGTTAGTTTTGATGATGATTACGGTTTATGTTTATGTTTATGTTTATTTGCTGCTATTAAAAACTATCATTAGCTCGAACATTTGTCCGGTTAGGAAGTCAATTATGTTGGTTAAAAGTTAACTATTTAAGTTAGTTATATCAGTAAATAAATGTCCTCTTATTTTTCAATAACAAACTTCTACTGATTCATGTCACTCCGTCATTTAAATTATGTATTTCGTGGGCTTACGCTTACTTATTAAGGTTTGGAAAATATGTTTTGGATAAATTGGGCTAATTGATTTGTCAAGTTGGCTTATCAAGCAGAGTTATCACGATCGACGATGGACAACAAACTTTTATCTTTTGGGTTTTATAAAATCGTCCCCACACATGTATAAAGTATTTGCTTTTTTTAGGAATTAGTATGGTTCGGTTTGGTTCGGTTACGATGATAAACCGAATCATAACCATATATTTTGGTTATTGGATCGAAGTAACCAATAACCTATAAAATGTGGTTCGGTTTATCAACTGGTTAACTTGATTAATAACTAAACTTTTACATTAACAACTATCATTCTACTCAGATTCATAAACTATGTATTTCAATAATATGGTTAATCACTTGACCTAAACACTTAAAATACAAGATCCATACATATTTACATCCAACATTGTTAACATCTTACCAAAAAGCACATACTATAACTTACAATGTTACAAGAGTTAGTTACAATACCATAAACCGAATCATTCGTTTGGTTTTTAGTTCGGTTATTTTGGTTAATTTAGTTATGATTTAGTTTTCTTTTCTTTTTTAGCTCACTAGTTTTTTTCTTAAATGTATGAGTAGTAATTTAAAATGTAATGAAAATTATTTTGCATTTATAATTATTTTATGGGTTTTGTTAATCATAGTTTCGAAATTATATTTAAAAGTTTCGAAAATACTTGTACATCCATTTCAAAACAAGAATCATAATCAATGTTTTCATTCATAATTTTATGTGTTTTGTTATGTAACGATCCGATATTTTTTAAAAGAACTATTATTGTAATAAGTTTTGATTAAGGACTATTTTTGTAACGAAATAAACATTTTGGGTTAAAAGTGTTGTTATAACAATTTATAAGGTTTATTTTGTAAATTGTATAAGTAAAGTTAACTTAAACTTGAAGAAAGAAGAAGATTTGTATTTGTATGTTCGTGTGTTCGTGTGTTTTTGTGTGTGTTCATAGAGAGAGAGAAAAACAGAAAGGAAAGAAATAAGTCGATTTATCATATTTTCGACAATTTTGAAAGTAAATATTCACCGGATAAGCTAACGAGATATACCAAATTACTCATGGGGTTGTAAGGAAAACAATGGTGAAAGCGAAAGTAGTTTTGTGGTGGTTTAGTTCGGGAAAAATTGAAACCCGGATTGTTTTCGGAAGGTATAACTCGTAATTTATGTTTATTAACATGTTTCTAACTATTTAAAGTAGTTTGGCTTGAGTTTTGTTAAGTTTTGTTAAGGTTTTATAAACCTACAACTTGGGTTGTTCGTGAAGAAGATGATCATGGTGAAATCAACTTTACGACGTAAAGCGTGGTAAGGGCGAATTGATGTACGTTGACTTTTGTTGATCGAACATGGCTTTACGCCGTAAGGCTTATTTCTTTACGTCGTAAGGACGAGTTGACTTTAGTTGACCGGACATCCTTTACGCCGTAAGCCTTTAGCCATTTACGTCGTAAAGGAAATGACCCTTACCGCATAAGCATATATTCTTTACGCCGTAAAGGTGGTCTGAAATTAATAAAATGTGGTTTACTTAAGTATCGTTAATGCATTATTCTAGCGATACTATTAATGTTACTAATTCAGTTTAAGATTTGAATTCATAGTAATCCTTTAGTTTGAGTTCGACCAAAATTGCAACATTGTGTGAATAAATGTTATATTAAACAGGGTTACGGTTGAGATTATTTCGGAGGAGAAGTTTAAGATTTAAGCAGATTCAAGGTGAGTACAATATGGTTTTTGTTAAACGAGCATTATGACAAAACGATGTTGAAACATTTAAAGAATGTTTATAAGCGGTATTTTGATCAAATATTGATAAACCCATTACAAGATGACCGGTTTTTATTAAAAAGAGTAGTTGTAACTACTCGTGTTCGGTTTAGTGTATATTGTGATGAAATACACTTGCGTTTAATTATATATATGTTATAATTGTTATTGTTGTTATTTATTTTATGCATTATAAGGAGTTTGCATTAGTTTTGCATAAGAGGCCTTTGGCTTGATTACGAGTTAGGTAAGTGCTCGAAGATATGTGTTGGCGAGACCTATAACTATTATATAGGGGCCAAGTGCTAGCAATTAAAGATGGTTGTGGGGAATTCTATACCTCCCTTGCAACACGAGGTACTGGGACGCGATCCCATGCTGGAGTGATGTATGACTATTAAGATGTGTCACCGGGGGATATCACGTGGGAGTGGGGAGGTGTAATAAGATGAAACATTGTGGAACCCTCCTTAACGACAACACATTGATTTGCAAAGTCGGAGTAGTGAAAGCTTATATTTCGGGTTATTATAGGGATTGGGTATCGCCCCCCAATACTTATAATAATATGCAGAAATGGGTGAGTAGCGAACCGGGTAATAACCCCAGGGCATAAGAGGGACTCTATTATTGTGATGATTGGATCTTGATATACCCTAGTGAACTTATAGTTAATCATTGAACTTATATGAATTTGATTTACGAGATATTCATTTATATTGTTAATGATTGTTTAATACCTGCTTATGAGATTGAGGGTATAGTTTGGGTTAGTAAAGACAAACTATATTTCTTTATAAATAGTTTTAGATAGTCTTTATTAACATTATTGTCTCACTAGCTTAACGCTAATACTTTTTTTCCAAACCTGTCTTTTGCTCGTAGGTTGCCTAGCTGCTTGTAAGTGGGAATACTTTTGGGGTAGCTTTATATTCCCTTGCTCTTGGAACTACTGTTTGAATAATGTTTGTAATACATTTTTAAAGTTTAATGTAACGTATGGTATGTTCGTAAATTAATTTCGGAACCGCTAATCTCGTATTTTAATGTTACGTTGTTTAACTCGGATAATTATAAAGTTTTAGAAAAACGATATTTTGAAACCGTGGCGTTACATGTTAATCATAGTCTCGAGATTATATTTAATAGGTTCGAAAATACTTGTACATCCATTTCAAAACAACAATCATAATCCGTTTAATCCAAGTCACTCGTCCATTTCAAAAACATTTAACAATAATTGTAATTCATTTTTAATTTGTCAAAAAATAATCTAAATTATTTATTATTAGTCATAATATAACTGACATATATATAAATAGATAATGATCACAATTTAAAAACAATAACTTCACCTAAATTATACTAAAAATATAATCATCTATATAGTCTATTCAACTATTGGTGTAAAATGATATCCTTGATGTTTTTAATATTTATGCGTTAACTTTAAAATAATTTCATTCCTATAACATGATATTTATATTTACATTTTAAGGAGATTTACATCTATGTGCTTACAAAACTTGAATATTACGTCAATGTCCTTGTAAAAATCAAAATTTCGTTAATATCCTTGTAAAACATGAAAATTTCTCATATATATCCAAAATAATAAATTAATAATATTTAAATTATTTTAATATTTAAATTATTCATCTAAATATTAATTAAACTTTTTAGTCAAGTATGTTAGGTTTAATCAAATATTAACCAATGTATCTCAATTTTATAAACTCGTAATATAGATTTAAAAAATATTGATTTCTATAATTTTGAGGATTAACCGGAATAAAAAGTTTGCAAAACTTCCTCGTCTTGATTGATTAATGTGTTGTAATATATGTTTAAAATGATTTATTCATTAAATTTAGTCTATTTAGTTCATTCGGTATTTGATTCTTCATTGAAATATCTATTTAAATAAACATTTGAATTAGTTTTATTGATTTATTCAATAATTTAGAATATTAGAATCATTTAATTAATATTTAGATGAATACGTTAAATGTTAAAATCATTTAAATATTATTAATTTATTATTTTGGATATATATGAGAAATTTTCATGTTTTGGAAGGATATTAACGTAATTTTGATTTTTAAAAGGACATTGACGTAATATTGAAGTTTTATAAGGACGTAGATGTAAATCTCCCTAATTTTGAAGTTAGATATTTCAAATTTTTTAGACTTATAGAAAGTATAAAAAGGAAGAAAATTTAAAGAAATGAAAATAGGATGAAGCAATTAACATTGAAAAACTTGATAACTATATTGTAGTTTATAATTAAATGTTGTCTTCTTCTATAGATTTGTGCATTTCACTATTATTATAATCAAAATTTGTCTTTAAATACAATTTTTATCATTGTTATTGCAAAACAGGTTTTTGCCGGAGTGCTTAGCGCGCCGCCTCCACTACCATAAGACCAGAGTTCGAATCCCGCAACAACCTCATTTTCTTCCTTTGTTTTGTACTGCTTTCATTTCTTTCTTTTTTTCTTTTCTTTTTTTACATTAGTATCAAATAAAAAATATATTTTGCGAATAAAATAATTCCGTCAAGACGATCACACATTTTGTTTTTGCCCCGAACTCATGCAACGCACGAGTCCCCTCTAGTTGTAGTTTATAATCTATAATATATTTCACTTTTTATTATTATAAGATATTAACCAATAAAACTTGTTTACATTATAATGTCATATGGTGATATAAGGATATAAATAAACGTTTTTGGGCCAGGAGTTAAAGAAAAGATTGAGTTGCTAATTAATAAAGTTAAGGGATGGAAATAGATTAAAAGGTTGTGTTAACTTCAATAATTTTATATCTAGAAATTTTGCTAATGTCGCATAAAAAATTTCACCTACATAAAATAGTATTTAGTTTGATGTTTACTACTATCTAACAAGGTTATGGCAACTTTATATATAATCCTGTCATGTAGCACGAATTTTATGTTAATAACAATCAAAATTTGTGTTTATTGATGTCTTAAAAGGAAGTCAGGGGAAAATGATTAAGAAATATTATTTTATACTAGAGTTTTTAATATATAATATAAGAGTGACCTTGAATGTTATATGACGAAGTAAGGTCATTTGAATAGATTAACCTCTTTGATTTTTGCCGTTAGATCAGATTGATGATGTCATCAAATACTGATTTCATTTTACACCATTTTACAATACATAATTACATTTTTTTTCACTTAATCTCTACTGAAATAAAAAACATAATTTAATTTACTTATAAAATCGTTCAATTTAGATTATGATTTACCTTATTGTTATTCTAAAATCTCCTAATAAAAAATATCAAAATATATGTATAAACTAAAAGGTGTATATGTTAGTAAAACTATAAACAAATGTGTATAAATGCATAGGTATATATGTTATTATACGTATAACATTGTATTTCTATAATAACTAAAAATCTACGTAAACATAAGATATATTATTTAATTTTTATTTTCGTACCATCGCGGGGCAATAATCTAATTTAAAAGTAACTAAAAGGTGAAATGGTTTAGAATTTAATAAGAGACACGTGTATATGGGAACGTGAGATATCCTTGGAAACGGGATCTGGTAGATGCTTGGGAATAGTGGAAAGTATGAAATCGTTAGCTTGACGTGTGTTCCACATCCATGTTGACTCCATTAATATCCTCCGAATGACCTTAATTACTTTTACTATCATCACACTATCTCCAATGGTTTTAACTTTGATACCATATATATTATTATGTGGAGTCTTCAACTAGGTCAATATAATATATACTCACTTCTTTCTAAAATAATAGTTATGTTTTGATTTCTTTTAATATACATGATACTCGAACGATCTTAATCTAATAAGCGTTTTTAAAAAGTTATAACACGATTAATTGAAATATGTTGTTATGAACCCTATACTCCGATCATAAAATGCCACCAATAATTTTGATTGTACATTTGTAATGAACACGTAATTTATCGTACACATCGATTTCAACTAGTGAGAACTTGGACTAGACCTTGGTTGTACGTTTATTTTAACACCGGGTTATTTTGTTACTAGAAGTCATCAAAAAATTACACCGCACAAGCATTGTGAGCCATGGTGCCATTGAGAACGTTTGCTAAAATTCATATTAATCACACTATATCACCTAGTTAATGCTTTTTCGAAGTTTATACTAACAAGGCCAACATTGTGAGTATCGTGAACAAGGCTAGTTTATCGTGTACGACGATTGCTTATATAACTTATACCTTTTACTCATAATTACGTTTGAATGAAATAGTGTGGATTTTAGGGTTAAGTGACTAAAGCTAGGATCTTGAGACCATGGACGGGTCCGAGATTTCGGATGTTCTGGGCAAAAAATAAAAACAGGCCACTAAATATTTTTTCTACATATATAAAAGCAAATTTGAACTATATCTCAATGTTTGTCATTAGAATTAACAAAACAAACAGAAACAAAGTGTTTTTTCTTATGTTGTTTTTTCAAACCGATTGTTTTGTGTTTTTTTGTTTGTAGGTATGGAGGAGGCAGGAGGGAGGCTGAGAAGGGAGGAGGTGGGGTTAAAAAATTTAGGGTTTATTTTTTTTTATATATGTTTTAAACTTTTCAATTTTGGGGCCTAATGTTTTTAGGATTTGTATTTTTTATCCTTAATTTTTCAATTTTGGTATAATGTTTTAGTTATTTACGTTTAGATTTATTTTTAATTATTGTATTGTGTTTCTTTTTAATTATTGTATTGTGTTTTTTTATTTAATTATTGTATTGTAATTTTTTTTTAATTATTGTATTGTGTGTTTTTTTTAATTATTGTATTGTATTTTTATTTTAATAGATGAATTATTTATTTTATTTTAAATCTTTTAAGAAAAAAAAATTAAACTCTCACATTCTCCACAACCCTCCCTATCATAACAACCCCACAATCTCACAACCCTCATTCTCACTGCCACGTCATCACATTTCTCCCCACAACCCACCACAACCCTCATTGTCACTCATTATCACTCCGGGTGCTCTAACATTACATTGACCTATACATATGTGCATATAAACTTTGGGCCCATGTACGGTAGCCTATTGTACACTACTCCCTAAGGCCCGATCATGCGCGAGACATGGTGACGACGGTTATGTCGGTTACAATTGAAGTGGCGATGCCATTGAGAATTAGGTTAAAATTACCGAGAAGATAGACTAGACCTTTGTTGAAGTTGGGTTAATTGTGTCAGAACATAACGTACTTTCGCCAAATGTTTATTTTATATAACATACTTTTTTTTTGTTTAAATAGGTACCTTTAACTCCTTGAAACTTTTAAAATGAATAACGTACTTATTCTAATAATGATTTTCAGATCTATTTTGACCGGCAACCTGTTGGCTTCCGGTTACCCAAGTTACTTGACCCGTTTTCAGTTTATAACCCGTTTTCAGTTTTATAACCCGTTTTCAGTTTATAAAACACATATCCATCTTCCTTGTGAAAACCCCAAATCGTTTTCTTTACCACCAAATCCATGTACCGTTCAAGTGGAAGTCGTTGTACATGTAATGTTTATGCAAAATTGGTTACGGCTTGGACTGTAAACAACCCTGGGAGAAGATTCTTAGGCTGCCCTAATTATTTGGTAAGTTTTTTTGTATTTTGCCCTAATTATTTTTTTATTATTTTGCCCTAATTATACCATAATTGATGTAACTAGGATCCCAATAGATCTTGTAACTTCTTCAAGTGGGTTGATGATGAACTCCCTAGTCAGTGGTATCAAAGTAGGATGTTTAATTTGTACCAAAAGGTGAAGAATCAAGAGGTGGAGATGAATGTCTACAAAAATGATTACTTCAAATGTTGTGCTGACCTTGAAAGTCAAAAGAAGGTGGTAGAGAAATATAAGTCAACTATGGTTATGTTATACAAGATTGTTATGTTGTGTGTGTGTCTCATCTGTTTCATGTTCTACAAGTATGTTATTTAGTGTACTTCCAGGATTGTCTTTTGTTGTACATGTATTGGCGAAAGTTATGACTTTGTTTAATGAAAACGGGATTATGCATTGTCTTTAAACTGTTGTTTATACCCATATATGCTACAAATCACAAAGATCCAATTATAATACCACAATAAGCATTAACAATACTGCCATAAGCATTTACAAAGGGAAGTAACCCAAATTTAATACTTCATGCTTACAGTAACCAAAAGAACCAAAAGATAACTTTGCAAGTTTAAGAGCTAATAAGCTATACCAAAAGAGCCAAGAAACATGTATTGGCGAAAGTTTTAGTTTACACAAAAGAGCTAATAAGCACTATTAAGCTAATCAACTTCAATATGATTGTCCTCGGAATCTCCAGGACCAGGAGACACTGGACCAAATAACTTTTGTTTTAAAATCCTTTCAGACGGCCTCCTTCTCTTCAAGCCAAGTGTTTTTTTACGTCGAGGTGTATCTGGACTTGGTTGTGGTTGTGACCCTGTTGTAAACACCTGGGTTTGCTCCTCACCATCATTCTACATTCAAAGAGTCAAACAGATTAAATAAACATTCAATACTAAAACAAACATAAAAAAAACAAGCATTCTTACCCTTTCATCAGTTCTTGTTGGGCCTGTTGGGCCTGTTGAGCCTGTTGGGCCTGCTTGGCTTACTGGGCTTCTATTAACAACTGCACTCTTAGTCCAAACAGCCCTTATAGGACTTGTGTTTATGTCATGATCAAAGCTTCTTTCATTTTCATCTTGCAGCAAATAATCTCTAAAGAAACCACCTCCAGTTCTTCCTCCCCTTCCTCTTCCTTGCACACCACCTGCACCTCTTCCTCCCCTCCCTCTACCTTGCACACCAGCTGCACCTCTTCCTCCCCTCCCTCTACCTTGCACACCAGCTGCACCTCTTCCTCCCCTTCCTCTACCTTGCACACCAGCTGCAGTTGCACCTCTACCTCTACCTCTTGTGACAGGGTTCTTTGACCTCCTCCTCCCACCACTTGAGGGTTCTGCAACATCCTCATTCACCACCTATGTTTGACCTACATAAATTAACAATTATAATCATGAACAGTTATGATAATGTTAATGAAATTTACCTTCAGTTGGTTGTGGTTGTGCTGTCTGATCTTTGCAAGTTTTTATGTTGTGACCAGCTCCTTTGCAGCCTTTGCAGTGCATGACTCTACCTACACGACTTACCCTATTCTTGTTCTCATTACCACCCTCTTCAACATCCCTTCTTCGTTTATGTTTGGGTCTACCTGATCTCCTTCTAGCAATAGGGGGCAATGGTTTAATCCTATCAACTACAGGCCATTGTGTAGTACCATTAAGTGGTTGGATGGAATGACTATATGCAGCAACAAACATTGGTTTTTTGTACCATTTCCCAACAAAATCATCTGGATCTTTGTGTAACATGTAAATAGCAGCAACACCATGTTCACAAGGTATATCACTCAACTGCCATTGCCTACAACTACATGTTTTTTTTTATCAACATCAACCCTAAATCCCTCAAACCCATTTGTGACTTCAAACTTGGAATCAACACAGTGAAAACATCTCCAATCTCTGCATATTGTAAATACAGATGCATCAAACAATTTTTAAATATAGTTGCATAATAATAGATCATACCTGTGTTTGTCCTTGATTATTTCAAACTTCTTCCTTATGTTGGGACAAATTTGATCATCCCATTTTGCATGTTTATCTCTCATACTTTGCATCCTTACCATCAGGTAGTGTCTAATATCCTCTAGCATGTTAATGATGGGCTTCTTCCTTGCATCCACAATGACTGAGTTGAAGCATTCATTAATGCCATTTTCCACAGCATCACAAGCCACATCACTGTCAAAGTATGCCCTGCTCCATATTTTTGGGTCTCTCTCAGTTAGGTGTTTGAATGCATCAACACTTAAATTCTTTATCTCAGTCATGACAAGTGTAAAGAGGCCTGGATAAGTGGATTTTGCAGCCTTCCAAAACAGATTCCTTAAAAGCAAACCTAAGACAAAATTAAACATATTAGTGGTGTTCATAAAGACAATTTACATACATATTTTTGGGTATAAACAACATTACCTGTAAATTTCTTTCTGAAATTAGCATATATATGCCTGGCACATTGCTTGTGATGAGCTAAAGGGATCACTTCTTTTGCTGCTTCAATTATTTCTTTATGTTGATCTGACATGATTGCAAGTCCACTACCATTTCCTAAATCCAAGTCATTAACCAAACACTCCAAAAACCACTTCCAGTTTTCTTTGTTTTCTGTGTCTACAACAGCCCAAGCAATAGGGTACATTTGATTATTACCATCTCTCCCAATAGCAGATAGTAACTGACCCTTGCAAATTGTCTTTAGAAAACAGCCATCAATACCTATAATCTTCCTACACCCTTCTAACCAGCCCTGCTTTACTTCTTTAAAACAAACATAAAAGCTTTGGAAGTAGTTTTTTCCATCAGCCATTGGTTCACTACTTAACAAACATGTACTTCCTGGATTTGATGTAATGATCTCCTCAGCATAATTCCACAACTTACCATAATGATCTTGTAAACATGTTTCAAACTGTTCTAATGCTTTCTGTTTACCCCATCTAGCTTGGCCAATTGAAACCTTACACTTGTATTTCTTTAGAATTGCTTCTTGTAAATCCTTAACTTTCATATTTGGATTGGTCATTATTTTCTTGGCAAAGGTCCTAGCTATCCAGTTGCAAGTGACTAGACTACCAAATTCATAACTTCTGGAACAACAATGCTTATCATTTAAACTCTTGATTTGAAAAGTTTTCTCTTTTTGCATCCATGATGCCCACAATCTGAATGAGCAATCAGGTTTACCATCCTTACTTCTACTACATTTCACTAACAGCCTCCTATAGTCATTAAGTTTATAGTACAGTTTAAAACCATTTGCAAGTGCATAAAAAACCAAACATCTCTTCAGTTGATCTGGACTTTCAAACCTTTCTCCTAAGTGTGGTCTCATTAACTTTCATTTGGTATTTGGATTATGAACAGGACAATCACCCAACCTATCACTAAACTTATCATTAGCTTGTTGTGAAATTTTAGCTTCAACATAATGTTCTCTTTGCAATCCCTCATATACTTTAGTCAAGAAGGTATTATCAAAAATAGGCTTATTGACTTTCTTTTCAGTACTAGGATGGGCATTCTTAATTGTTCTAACCTCAACAATCTCATCCTCTCCCTCAGATAAGTGGTCTAATGATGCTGTGTCATCTTCATCAGAACTGTACATAAAGTACTCATCACAATCACTAATATAATCATCCTCATGATCACTATCATGTTCAACATATTCACTGTCACCAGCAGCCCTTAAAATCTCACTTAGATCAACATCAGAATGGGCCAAATATATATCTATTTTACTGTCATTACCAAGAGCAAGTTGTCTACACCTAGTCATGTCCCTTGCACATTTCAAAACCTTAAGCCCATTTTCTATTGTTTTACCAGGTTCTAGGAAAAAAACAGCTTTGATAATAGAATTAGATGTTGATTCCAGAAAACTTACAAAGTGAGTGTAATCCATCGAAACCATGTCAATGTGTTCTAAGACACTAACCATTCCAAATTCATATCCCAAAGGATTAATTATGAAGTAACCTCCACGATGTAAATTTATTGTTATTGTAGCAGGTTCAGAAGACGATGCCATCTGAAACCACATAACAAAAAAAAAGATAAATTTAGGTCTAAAAAAAAAGAATTAGGGTTATGAAAAAAGAATTAGGGTTATGAAATAAGGAGAAACTTACCTTATTACGCGATTTAGGGTTTTGATTACTTCATCTGGTTGAATGTCTGGCGATTTAGGGTTTGGATTTTTTTCGCGGTTAAGGGTTTTCAATTGGGGGTTTTTTTTTTTGAATGAGAGAGAAGGTGTGGTAAGGTGGGGTAGCATGACGTCAGCGTAATTAACCGGTTAAAGTAATTAGGTGTTTAATTAAACGGTTTAGTGAGTTAAGGTACCTACTTAAACAAAAAAAAAAGTAAATTACACAAAATAAACATTTGGCGAAAGTACGTTATGTTCTGACACAATTAACCCGTTGAAGTTTTATACGAACGACGTCCGATGAAATGCTTAGAAGTTTAGCTCTTAGTGTCGAAGACCAAAAATGAGCAATACGCATCTCTCATATTTATGCTTTCGTTTTTATGGAGTTTTGTTTATTTTATTTTAGAGTTGTCATGAGAAATATTAACTAATCAAAGATTATTAAAGAGAGAGTTTAATGCATGAAATTGTAATAAACTTTATATATTTTGTTATTGTGTGTATCGAATTCTAATAAACTCTATTGTGTATATATAATTTTAATTTTTTTACAAATAATATAAAAAAACCGAATCTTATTAATGTATAACCGGTATATTTATTGAAAATTGGATACACACAATTTGTTATATATTCATACACTTAATCCTGAAAAAAAAATATAAACAAAGAATTTTGAAAAAAAGAGAGTTGGAATATTCATCAATTTAAATAGAGGAGAAATGATAGCGAGAAAAATCTGAATTATAAGGATGAACAACGATATTTTTTCCACAAAGGCAATAATAATGAGCAAATGATATTAAAGTGGAATATGAGAAAAATAAAATAGCACAGGAAGATTTTCTAATAATAATTCAAAAGTTTGATTTAATAAATTCTAGTATTCCACCACATCTATAAATAAAATGATTTTAAATTATGACCAATTCGTAAAATAAAGTGACAATAATTTGTTTTTTGAGCAAGTGACAATAAATAGTTGAAAATTGTATTTAAAATTTCTAAATAATAAAATGATAAACCAATAATATTTGTAAAGATAAAATCAACCAATTGACTTTGTAAACCAAATAAAATTATTGTACCAATTATATATTGTATCAAACCTACTCCCGTCATATAATAATAGTTATTTAATAATAATTACAAATTGGTTTTATGTATATAAAGAAAGTAAAATAACTAATGATACAATATATAATTAGAGCTCAAGTTTTAATTGGAGTTTATAAAAATTAGTTGCAGTTATAGTTTATAAATTTGAAGTGATATAAAAGGATTACATAGTTTATAATTTTAAATAGTTTATAATTTTAGTACTACTAAGTATTACTGAAATTTATGTAATTTTATATAACAAAATTCAAAGATTTCTAAAAGTTATTTTAAATAGCTTGTCATTTTTTACACGTATTGGGGCTTACCTTTAAACTTACGAAATTGTTAACCAAATGAAGGTTACGAAAAAGGCTTTAAAAATGAAACTTTAAACCCTCGTAAACATACATGCCTACAAATATTAGTGAATAACTCAAATTCATTTTGAATAAGGAAAGAAGAATTCAATTAAATAGAGTTGAAAATAAAAGGTGACACTTTTCTTTTTGACATTATCTAAAAAAAATCATATACAATTTGAAAAGAATATAATATTATTATAAATATAAACTATCTTAATATATAATTAAAAAATATCAAAGTAATAACCATTAGATGGTTTACTAAATGTTTAATTAATAACACAAAACATATGAATTTGTTCTCATGTAAAGTTAATGAACACGTAGTGTATATTTATTTCTCTTTAGTTTGATTTTTCGTACCTTCGTGTTCATCTTGACAATATTCATAATTTTTTTTAACAAGGATCATCAATATGTATATGACATTTTGAAGTAATAAATAATAATCTTAATATTAACTCCCCACTTATTTCTCAAAAACAACTCACATTAATTTTGAGATAAGTCGTTTGCGTATAAACAAAACAGCATAACATTTGCTAAAATATTTATATATGTATACGACGAATAGACTTTCTATTAATCTTTTTGTATATATTATGTTCTTTGTTTACCATTACATTATTTTCGATATACTTTTTCGAGTATTACGCGAGTCCATAAGCTAGTTTATCTAATAAAATACATTATCAATATATATTTATTCATTCAAACATAAAAAACTTCTTAAAACAAAAATAAAAATAATAGAAAAGTATCAAACATACAAAAGTCAAATTTTATCCTTAAGTTTCATATGACCTTTTTTTTTTACATATGTTGCATCCTACTAATTAGTATTCATTGTAATTAATTTATTTATTGTACAAGTAGGCTTAAAGAAAAAAGAAAGTATCCAACTTCACTCGATACTTAAATAAGTATACGACTTTAGATATGATCTCGATTAGAAAAAAAATAAAGTGTTAGGATCGTGAAGAACTTAGGACGAGACATAGCATATAGTTATCGCAATTTTTGGACATTAACAAAGATACTTATATTTATATTAATTCTGATATTTTACACTTTTAAAAATCAATCCAAAAATTATTATTCTTCTATATTATACTCAACACGAACTTTGTCGCTATAAAAAAATATTTATATTCCATCGGAGTTAGGATATAAAATTAAAGGACATGTTTAAAAGTCAAACATTGATAGGTCCACATAACCAAGAAAATAGCTGTATTGTGGAAAGAAGAAGAGGAGGATTAACAATCATAATAAGGTTTACAGTTTCAATATATCATTTATTACAATTAATGAGTTTAACGCAATTTTGCATTTATAGGTTTGTAATTTATCGAAATTTTTGCTTGTTTATCTACATCTATACTAGTTCAAAATAAAATAAAATAAAATTAAATAACTAACTACAACTATACAATCTTTCATATTTTTGTCCTAAGTTTTTTTTTTAAAAGACGTATATAATAAAGGAAAAAATGAATATAAGTCTGTTATATATGTAAATTTACATACAAAACTTATCAAAAACTATTTTATTTTTTTAGAAAAATCTTCAAATCTATATAATTTTAATCATATTTATTAAACCAACTTTACTAACCTCTATTTATTTACATTTTTTCTTCATTAATCACGTCTTTCTACAAAAAAAAAGTTTTTTTTCTTATTGCTTGGCATCTATTGAATAAATTTTTAACAACTTATTCGTAATAAACAGTGACCCCCTATATTTTGGGAATCATCTATCCCTTGATGGATATAAAAAAAATCAAGCGTTTAATAACATTTAAACCACAAAATGATAGTTTTGATGAATTTTGCATGTAAGCTTATATATGTAACATCTCATATTCACTTCCCCTATAATAAATCACATAATAACTCAAATTATTGTTCTTTACGTGACTTGGACCAACAACTCTTAGTTAGAAACAAGGTTCTAAACAACGCGTCATGGCGCCGAGGCCCGCCGAGAAACTACGAAACATGCAAGGCGTTTTTGTTAGGCGTGGCGGCAAATAAACGTGACCATGTGCGCCTTAACGCGTTATGAAAATTTAAAAAAAAAACAAGAAATTTGAAAATAGTTAAAAATGGCTATATCATTTTATTGTATATTTGTGACTATATCTTATAATATATATATACTTAAATGTTAAAACAGACCTTTTAATAATTTATCGATATTAAAATAACTTAATATATATATATATATATATATATATATATATATATATATATATATATATATATATATATATATATATATATATATATATAAGTATATATAAAATTATGAAATATATTAATTTTTTTTTGCCTCCATGCTACGCTTTGAAAAACGCAATGTCTCGCCAAATCTTGTAAAGCTTGAGGCTTATTCATGTTGTCATGTCACGTCTTACCTTATCTTTAACCTTGGTTAGAAACAACAAACCACCTGAACCCGATAAGGTAACTAAAAAAATTCCGAACAAATAAGAAACGACTTATCGGGTTTGGATGGTTTAAGAGAGATTGTTACGGGGTGGAGAAGTTTATTGTCCTCGCCCTTTCCCGCTCAAAATATATAATGTTTGTATATCATATTATATATGTTGTAATAATTTTAATAGTACACTAAATGTCTTATTATGTTAAATATTATTTTAATTTAATTAATATATATATATATATATATATTATAGCGATATTAGAGTAGGGGCAATGGATTTTGAAAATATATATACATATAGGTTAATTTTGTAAATAAAAAAAATGAATTATTCTTGCTCGTACATAATTTAAAAATTTTTAAGGTTAATCTTGTAAACCTTTTTTTTTAATTATTTTGACCTCTCTAAATTTGTTAACGTTTTCATTTGAAACAACATACTTTTTTAATAAAATTAAACTAAATTAAATTTGTAGATTAGTAATATTTATAAAATCAATTATATTTTATTAATTGAATTCAATATCGAAGATTATAACTGGTTTAGAGGAACACATAACACGAATAAGGAGCCTCGGTTAAATCCCAACATGGATCATGTGTTGGAGAATCCATAACCTTGATAAGATTTCGTAGAGAGTTTATTCGAATTCGAAAACATTTTACTTATGTGAATCGAGTTCATGAATGATAAAAACCGCCTTGAACCAGTTCTATTCTCATTCCAAAACTTATCTATTTCTCAACTTTGTTTCTATATATAATCATTTTTTGTTAAAAAGTTAAATCAAATATCTAATCATAGTTGTTACTCGTACGAGTCACGAGTCGAGTTGGCTTTCAATAAAAAAAAGTACCGACTCAGAGTTTGACTCGGATATTCGCTTGACTCGTATCACGACTCGCTTGACTCGTATCATGACTCACTTGAATCGTATCATGACTCGTACGACTCATACAATGACTCGGAAATATATATAATTATCAATAAATTATATATAAAACCTTAATATTATATTATATTATGTTATACTCCCTCTGTCCAAAATTAAATGTCCACAATCAGATTTTGAGGTCTTTTTATCTTAA
Organism: Senecio squalidus; assembly: GCA_910822075.1. NCBI lineage: Eukaryota > Viridiplantae > Streptophyta > Magnoliopsida > Asterales > Asteraceae > Senecio > Senecio squalidus. The sequence goes on from CAJVGC010000060.1 coordinate 4,254,616, forward strand.
CTTTGACCTTAACTATTAATTTTTGTGCTTTATAATATTTGATGTTTAATATATGAATGAATTGAGTTTTAAATGTATATTTCGTTGGTATAAGTTTCATCATCTCTTATAAAATACAAATAAAAATATTTAAGGTTGAAGTTAATAGAGATTGACTTTGAAAATTGATAGTGGACACTTATTATGGGACGAATGGAGTATATAATTATATATATTTATATTTATTTTATATATATTTTAAATCATTACTCTTACAAATCAAATCACAATTAGATCATTAGAATCACAAATTTAAAAATTTTCAATTAAAATTTAAAAAAACGATTCACGGTTCAAGTCAACTATGTATCTAATATGTCTAAAACTTTATACATTAGTATTAGTATTTTATACAATGTCTATTTCAGATCTCACTTTTTTTAAGACTTGTAAAAGCCACCTCTCTCCTCCACAGTCATTTACCTACTCCCAAACAAAACACACACACACACTTTCACATTAAAAAACACACTCCCCAAATTCAACGTTTTCTATTTAAACCTAAATTCACTCAAAAAATCAAATCTCCTTAAAACCCATCTCCCATTCCCTCAGATCCCTAATTCCCATTCCCAAATCTCAACAATGGGGAAAGGCGGAGCTCTAACCGATTCCGTCCTCAAGAAAATCATCTTATCATACACCTATGTTGCAATCTGGATCTTTCTCAGTTTCACCGTAATCGTGTACAACAAGTACATCTTAGATCGTAAGATGTACGATTGGCCGTACCCGATATCTCTAACTATGATCCATATGGGGTTTTGTTCGTCTTTAGCATATCTGATTATCAATGTGTTTAAGCTAGTTGAACCTGTTCAGATGACTCGTGAGATTTATCTCAAATCGGTTGTCCCGATCGGTTTGTTGTATTCTTTAAGTTTATGGTTATCGAATTCGGCTTATATTTATTTATCTGTTTCGTTTATACAAATGCTTAAAGCTTTAATGCCTGTTGCTGTTTATTCAATTGGTGTTTTGTTGAAAAAAGAAGGGTTTAAGGGAGATGTGATGAGTAATATGTTGTCGATTTCGTTTGGTGTTGCGATTGCTGCGTATGGTGAGGCCAAGTTTAATTCGTTTGGTGTTATGTTACAGCTTGGTGCTGTTGTTTTTGAGGCGACTAGGTTGGTTTTGATTCAGATTTTGTTGACGTCGAAAGGGATTACTTTTAATCCCATTACTTCGCTTTATTATGTTGCTCCTTGTTGTTTCGCGTTTTTATCTGTTCCTTGGATGATTGTTGAGTTTCCTAAGTTGAGGGATACTTCGAGTTTTCATTTTGATTACTTGATTTTTGGGACTAATTCGTTGTGTGCGTTTGCTTTGAATCTTGCGGTGTTTTTGCTTGTTGGAAAGACGTCTGCCTTGACTATGAATGTTGCTGGAGTTGTGAAAGATTGGTTGTTGATTGCGTTTTCGTGGTCTGTGATTAAGGATACTGTGACACCGATTAATCTGTTTGGGTACGGGATTGCTTTCTTGGGTGTTGCTTATTATAATCATGCTAAGTTACAGGCACTTAAGGCTAAGGAAGCGGAGAAAAAAGCAGCTCAGGTTGATGACGAGTCTGGGAAGCTTTTAGAGGAAAGAAGTGCGGAAAAATTGACACGAAAGAACGAATCTGATGAATAATATATGCAAAACGTGTCACGTTAATGTAGCTTACTTACACACTTGAGGTCCAGGGAACAATGTCGAGAATCATTTATTTTTGCTGTATGTTTAAGGTAGTTCTTTATATGTTATCTATGTCTATTTATTTAGAGGGTCAATCGTGGGGCTACCTTATTAAGTTTCTTCTTTGTGATTAAACGGTTATGGATTCGAGTCTTGAAAATGGTTTTTCATTCAAGGACTCTCCTATCCGGTTGTCACAAATCGAAGGAACTTTGGTGCACCGAAGCAACCACTTTTTTATCACTTATTTTATTTTACATTTTCCTCTTATGTTATTTAATGTTTATTGAGACTTTGAGACCGTTGAAATATGTTTGATCTTCTATATTATAAATCCTTCTAGTCGGGGATGAATTAGCTGCTTATGTGTGTGTTGATCTCAACTCTCGTTCTTTTAGTCGCATGCTTCTTGATTTTAGTGTGAATTGTACGATTGAAAAATCATTGATAAACTTGTTTTGACAATTGCTTGGATCAAGATTTCTTTAGCTGTTTATTGATCATTATTGAAAAGTAATTGGAACCTTTTCAACTTTGGTTTGTCGACAAAAATTAATACTCCGTAGATATTTATAAACTTTGTAAGGAGTCGAAAGTTTATTTAAAACGGTGTTGATAATGAAGATGAATAGAGCTCCAGATTTTGAATCGAGGCCAGATTCTTGAGACAATCGTTACCCACCTTCCGTATAAACCATCCAAAAAACAAAACCGAAACATTTAACACTAGCAGAGAATTAAGAGAATTCCAAGCATATTTCAAGCTTGATGAATCAAGAGTATTCCAAGCCAAGTCTATGTGTGGCCTCCTAATTGTAAAAGGTATTGATATTGATTTTAATGGGTCTAAATCTAACCGAAACCTTAGTCATTTCCATCTGAACCTGCTCTTCTCATCATAGTTAACATCGTCTTGGAGAATCTCGTATGGAAGACTTCCTAATAGATCTTTTGGTTGTGGCTTCGAGTTCGACTGCCCTCATTTGGAACCATCATTGTAACCTCCGGGGAATCAAAGCGTCACATTTGATGTGGTCATGCGTATGGCCTTTTGGATAATTTAAGATACCACAATCTCTCTCCAAAAAATTGATAAACAGAGCAGGATTACTGTTCAGGTTATCCGAAAAAACGAGTTCTTTTTTACTTGCTCTGATGTACCTGGCCTAACTGGAATTTCCCGTGGCCGACCCGAACTCTTCCCTCTCCCAAATCGTTATAATTTTGGCGATCTATCTTCTTGCCAGTTAATATAATATGGATTGTGCTTATTACGATCAACACTTCCTCAAATTTAAAAAATTTCATTCATTAGAGGTGTAGATTTAGAAATTATGAATTATATATGTATCTGATTTTTATCACAAAGATACATAATTTTGCATGTTAGCACGTCTAGACGGTGAATTTTCTATTGTTCAAGTTATATCTACGACTCAAATATGGGTTCGGCCATTTTCGAACCTTTCCTTAACCACCGAATATCGAAAAATCTTATCACTAATTCACTACGATAGAAGTTACAAGTTACCAAGTAAGATTAAATCAAAATCCACTTTTAAATTATTTTTTTTAAATTAATTTATCTCGTAAACCGTTAATCATTAGACAAAATAAATTACACCGTTGCGACCGTCGTGATCTCCTCTTTAATTAGAACGGTGGTCATATATAATTTCGACGACTTTTATTTTTTCGATTTTCGGATGGGTATTGAAATTGTAACGTTAATATCACATGTGATTTTAACATAAATGAGTAACTTTAAAAACAAAAAATGTTATATAAAATATGATTTATCTAAACCGAGACAAAAACTCAAATTTTGACAACTTTTATTTTTTCGTTTTGAACAAATGTTTAAACTCATAAGATTATATCACTAAAATTTAAATTATAATGATTTATTCAAATTTTAAAAAGTTTTGATAACCAATTCCAATAGGATTATCAAGAAAACCAAGACCAAATATCCTATTCCAAGAACCCGGGTTCGGTTCAAGCACTATGTCTTCGTGACACGCCATGGACTGAGTTCGTAAAAGTTTCCGGTTATGGAAGAACAACCAGGTCTTCCTTGCAGCCATATGACAAGTTGGGTGTCGGAAAGTGACGTTGTGTTGAAGTTTTAGAACATCCTATGAAATATAGTTAAAAAAGTTAAACACACATATATTAATTGTAACGTCACTAAAAAGTACCACTTTCATGCTTATTATTGTTACCTCCTATTTTTACCCGATACATTTTAAATAATATCTTTTTATTTTATTCATAATCCTTAAAACTATAGTTATCGAGACTTAATTTTAAGTAGAAATCGTTTCCCACATACATCATGGTGTTAAATACACATAATATTGATCTGAACCCAAATATCCGATCTCTTATTAAGATCAAGTTACGCATTACTTTCAAAAATTTAAAATCCCGATTAAAATCAATTATATTAAACTTATGAAGATCAGATCAACCCGATAAACACCGCTACAAATAATCCACTATCTCTCTTATAAGTTTTAGAATTTAAACCCTCTCCTTTTTCCCATTTTCCACTTTCCCAAATCCCCAATCCCCAAAACCCATCTCTCTAAATACTCAACCAAAACTCTTTAAAAAAAAACACACATATTCACCAAAATGGAAATCACACTCAAACTCAAACCAATCACAAAACTTCCATTAATCCTCTCCATTCTCATCATTTTCTCCCTTTTTTTCACCACTCCATTTCACCAATCAAGCATCTTATCATCATCAAAATCAAAAACCCACAAAAACCCACTTTTTGTTGAATCAAAACTCAAAAAAAAAATCTCACCCATTAACCCAAAATCATCAAAATTACCAAAATTAGCATACTTAATATCTGGCTCAACTGGTGATATTGAGTCATTAAAAAGAACATTAAAAGCATTATATCATCCATTAAATCAATATGTGTTACATTTAGACTTAGAATCCCCAGCTGAAGAAAGATTAGAGTTAATTAATTTTGTAGAAAATGAGATTATTTTTCAAGAAATTGGTAATGTTAGAGTTGTTACTAGGTCTAATTTGGTAACTTATAGAGGCCCTACTATGGTTACTAATACGCTTCATGCCGCGTCGATTTTGTTGAGGGAATGTGGTTATTGGGATTGGTTTATAAATTTAAGCGCGTCGGATTATCCTTTGGTTACACAAGATGGTATGTTTGTTGAGTTATGGTAGTTGATTTTGGGGTTTCTTTTGTTTAGGCATTTTGTCAAATGGTTGTGATGCATTGTGGTTTTATGTTTTTTTTCTTTGGTGGCAGATTTGCTTTATACGTTGGCGAGTGTTCCGCGTGATTTGAATTTTATTGAGCATACTAGTGACATTGGTTGGAAAGAGTATGTGCTTCTTCTATTCATATATTTTTCGTATTATTAATGCATAATTTTATAGCTTTAGTTAACCTTTCTTTATTGGGATAAGTATCTGACAATGTATACGACTTTACTCCGAAATCTGTAGTATTTATCCAACTTCAAATAGGTCATTATTTGTATGTATTCGACCAATTAATAACTTACTTATATGGATGCCACGTATGTCCTGATACATACAGTAACGATATTTGAAAGTTAGATAGATTTCGGAGTAAAGTTGGATACATTTTCAAATACTTATCTCTTTTTATTGGCATGATGTAGATACCAAAGAGCCAAGCCTGTTATAATTGATCCAGGTCTGTACAGTCTTAAAAAATCCGACGTTTTTTGGGTCTCTCAGAAAAGAAGTGTGCCTACATCTTACAAGCTTTTCACAGGTAGCTTTTTTCATTGTTATGTAATTTTACACTATATTTCCTTTTAAATGAACAAATTGCATTGGGGGCGGCAAGATTGGCGGGTTGGGTAACATTTTTAAATTAAGAATTAGACGAGTCCGGTTGGGCTGACCCGCAAACACTTTATTGTCCGTTATTTATAAATACTAGTTAATATGCTAATTCTGATTAAAAAGTTAATATAACGGAGGTTCTATTTATAAAAAGTAGACTTTGGTTATACTATTCGGGCTGAATGCTGCCTGTAGACTGTCATAATTGAATGTGTACTATGCATTAAACACGATCAAATAAAATTCAATAAACACCAATTATCTTTTTTTGCAGGTTCTGCTTGGATGATGCTTTCACGTCACTTTATAGAATATTGTTTATGGGGATGGGATAACCTTCCAAGAATTGTTCTCATGTATTATGCCAACTTTCTTTCGTCTCCCGAAGGATATTTCCATACAGTAATCTGCAATTCAGAAGAGTTTAAAAACACGACTGTAAATCATGACCTTCATTTCATTTCGTGGGATAACCCCCCAAAACAACATCCACATTTTCTTTCCATTGATGATTATGAAAGAATGGTAGAAAGCAATGCACCTTTTGCTAGGAAATTTGGTGCCGATAAAGAATTACTTGACAAAATTGACATTGAGCTTCTAGGTCGTCAGCCCGAAGGGTTTGTAGCAAGTAATTACCTTCTCCCTGTCTATTTTTGTAACTGTTACAGTATTATTTTTTGCTCGTCTTTTCTATTAGTATAGTTTTACTTTGAGCCCATGAGGTCAACCTTATAAAATTCCCAATAATATCATATTTCGTTTTGTTTTTGAGGAGGTGAAAAAATAGACGAGACAAGCTTGGAAGTAACTGGTCAAAACGGGTAAATTTCAAATGGGTGAAAAGGGGTTTTTTTCGGGTTTGGACAAACACAAACAGTTCTGTCTTTTTTTCTTTTTCTTGAATCGACTAAATTTTGGATGTTTTAAAAATGATTAAATACTTACAAATGAAAAACTATTCTTTTACATTAAGATGAGTTGGGAGGTTTTATGTAGGGGTTGTAAACGGGTTGGTGGGTTGAATTTAAAATTTTAAAATCTTAAGGGTTAGTGAGTTTAACCCGAACCTGACCAATTACTAAATGGAATGGTGGGTTCATTCGTTCTGTTTAGACCCACAACCATAACCTGTTCTTTTCTGTCAGGGTTCCTGTCATGTCGGAAATAGACTCCCCTAATTTTATACATTTGAATTTTGGGTGGCTTTTAACTTCTTTGACTAGCTCGACCCGTTTCTAGTTAACTAGTTTTCTAGAGTTTACTCATTTCCCTTAGAGACAAAGTAAAAGCCAAATCATCCACTTGACCCACAAATACGTCTTAATTACCACCCCTAACATTTTCACACGAACATCTTCTACTTGTAGTTTATAATAACTTCGATGAAGTCAAATCAACTATTGAAAGATATTTTTGATACCAAATTATAGGTGATATTTTTTCTGTTTGACCCAAAAAGTCAACTTGTCGTTCCTCCTTCAGGGCTAATGTTCAATGACGTAAAATTTCCTTGTTACTAATATGCAATATTTATTTGTTCCTTTTGTATGTGAATATGCAGGCAATTGGTTCGATAGAAATGATATAAATAAAACTATAGCCGAAAGCATAGTCCATAATGCAACCGAACTAAAACCAGGCCCAGGAGCCGAAAGGATAAAGACCCTCATTGACGGTATCCTATCTGACAAAGATTTTGACACGAAGCATTGTATCTGATTAAACAAATAAAAGATAAGCGATTGATAACGTGTAACTTGTAAGTAAGCATCAAGAGCGAATATTTCATCACTAATGTATGTTGTCCAAATTTATTTAAACATTAGTAAAGAACATTTAATAATCTCACGATGAACCCTCGTGAGACGAGATGTAGTTCTTGAAACAGGATCCGGGATTCACTCCAACTTCTATTCCCTCAGCGTTTATGCAGCTAGCTTTCACGGGTTTCTCAGGTTGCATTGGTTTCAAGTTTATATTTTTCATCGAAATCCCAGAACAAGGTACGGATCTACTACAGTTTAAAGTTATAGCATTGTGGGTAGACGACGTGCCGTAAAAATTCTTGTAAACCACGTCACTTATTTTGACCCCACTTGTCTATGTTAAACAAAAAACTGGATTATTAAAACGATTTTAGTGATTAATGTATGTTAATGCGAAAACCCGAATGATTACCTGTTCTTTGCATGTGCCACGGATATCACAGTAGTTTTGATCTATGATTATCGGGTTGTCGACAGTGTCAAATTTAAGATTCTCAAATGTAATATGTCGAATGTTCCCCTGTCCAACCTGCCAAGTCTTGATTCGAGCTCCGTTTGTGGTACCTTTAAAAGATGAATCCTTTATGTGAATGTTTTCAACGAGTGCAACTTTTCCGTTCTTCCCTAAGCTCCCAATGCTGTTAACAATCGAGGGAGAATTGTTTATAAGGTATGACAAACATTTCATTACCGTTTATCATATCATTTTAACATTCGGGTTGCTCACCTTATACCATGCCCCGGTCCACATTTTATATTGGTTATATCAATGTTAGATGTATAGTCTCCTATCGAAATGCAGTCATCACCTGTTGAAAATTGGCAAACGGGTCAATTAAGGTACGTTCAATTTATCAGTTACGACATGTTTAGTTGTTATGAGATTGCAGTCCGCCAAACCTGTCCCAATCATTGAGTTAGTGATTTTGACAAAATGAGAAGAATGGATGTGAATGCCATCGGTATTAGGGCTATTTTGCGGAGATTGGATCATCACATTATCGACCCGAAACCCTTTGGAATCGCTTATGAGTACATGAGTTTGCGGACTATTGATTATATAAATGTTGCTCAATGTCCCCTCATTACATGAGAAAAACTTGAATACCTGCACCATACACCAATTTCAGAATCACCACCGAGCCAACGCCCGACAGGGACTAAAATATTGATTTGTTAGAAACATCAAGTAATAGACGGTGGTTACCGTTGGCGCTAGTGTGGTGCAACCCTCCTGAAAACAGGAAGAAATATTTATGAAGTGGGTCGTCTTATGACTTCTTTAATAAGCTTTTATTCACGTTTTATCTGAAAATACCTTATCTGGGTGATATCGACATGATTGATCCCACCAATGCATTCCTTGACCGTCTATAAGTCCGGAACCATACACGTTGAGACCAGTGACGTTTTTAAATGCTATCCATTGACTTGAATCAAGACCATTCCATATTTTGGGTGACCCGAAAGCAATAATTGTACCTGAAATCTGAATGATCCAGGGCTTAATAACAGGAAATGTTACAGTAGTAATTTCAAGATAAAACTAAACTGAACTTTCTCGCGTTATCGCTTACTATGAAATGAATGATTCGAGGGTTACATGGTCCAAGAAATACGAGAGGCTTTAACAAGAATGTCATTCGTCGAGGAGCAATCACCCTTGCAGTTTGAGTTTTCGCTTTACATGCATCTCTCCATGAATTCACAAATGCCTGAAAAACACCATATAATAGTCTACCATAAAAAAAAAAAGAAGGCGAAAACAGTAGTTCTAAAAGCCAAAAACTTTATTTTTTTACCTGAGAATCGTCAATATCTCCTAAACCACTAGCTCCATAATCAAACACATCGAATTCATCAAAGGGCCAAGCAGTGAGACTAGTAAACAAACTAAGAATCAGCATCAACGAAAACGTTATATTCTCCATATGAACATTGACTAACTTCATTAGCACAAGACCGAGAAAGACGTGTATATATATATACAAACATATGTACATACCAAAGAGAGACTTACATATGAACAAGTAGATCATAGACTTAAATATGGTAGATAGATGGTGAAATGGTTAAGTTAAAAGGTGTTAAATATGGGTAATTGTGGTGGATGTAACAAGCAACAGGTAAAACCCTAATGTAAACATAAATTTGACAGTTCGAGACTTTATTTATATCACAAGGAACTGGTAAACGGAGAAGGATCCATGTTCAGGCTATCCAGAGAGAACGGACTTTTTTGGCTATGATTTATAAGGTATAACTAATATTTCCTTTGCTCCAAGATATTTACCGGACGTCTTACCACTATGTCATCTCGGAGATTGTTGGCAAAGTTAAAGACCTTTTAGATAGTATAATTCAATAATACTCGTATTTAGTTTGTTTCCATATTTATTCAACAAAACATGTATTAGAGATTGACCAAACAAGTAACCCCGATACGGTGTGAATGTATAACATGAGGTTTATGATCACGAAAACTGTAAAAATTGTGAGCGGCATAATTAGCTTTACTTTTAACCTAATTCACATACTTTCAAACAAAGTTAATGGATCTTTAAAACTACCTATGTTAGTAATGTGAAGTGGTCAAATAATGTCATTGTAAACGGATCAAACCTTGTCGCATTTACTAACTTCTAAACAACCATATGGAAGTATACAAATTGAACGAATTCTCGTCATGGTTTTGCAGGCTGCTGATACAACACAGAGCGGCGCCAAGACATTTAAATGTTGTTGAGTTTCTGTTATTCGGGTTCATTTCATTTAGAATTTACAAGTTGAAAGGGTACTGTTTTTGGTCATTAAGTTATTTAAAGCTTTTTACAAGAAAAAGTTTATATACAAAGCCACATCTTTTTTACAAGACAACCAACGATCATCAGAAGCAAACGATTCTTGAGATTCTTTCATAATCACGCCAGGATCAAACGAAGAATGTCACCGTTGAATTTGAACGACTTTTCAGTTTCTTCAAGACAATGGTTCTTTTCCTCACTAGTCCAGTTCTGATCAAAGCACAAAAGTTATACGCAAGAATAGCCAAGTGAAAATGATTCGGTTTAACTTTAAAATTACCTCGGAAACACTATTAAGTTTCTCCCTAACACTCTGCAATAGTTTGGAAAGATCGCCATCCCATTTGTAGAACTCGAGTTCTTTGCCATTCAAGATCTTTGCAGCTACCTAAGACAAATTCATAAGAACGAAAAAAAGGCTAAATGTTAGAATAAAATCCTTGATCTTAAACGAAACTAATAATAGTGATCTAACCTTTCTTCCTATCATACGACCACCTGCAGTGTGTGCGAAATATGTATTATAGAAGTGACAGATAAACGCTTGTGGGTCTTTTTTTGACAATTCTTCGATATAACAAGAGTAGTCGATGCCTGGTGATAAAGGTTCGGGAATAGAGTGACCTTGTTCTTTAAACCATTCCAAATCTTTTGCTAAGTTTTCCGCCCTTTCCAAACCCGTGTTCTTAAACTCAGCATCTGTATATTTTAAATAAAATACCATTGATTATGACCAGTTTTTGGACTTAGTTCGGACCGGGCGGACCATGGACGAGCAAACCGGGGTTACCGACTCGGATTGAACAGGGTCAAGGCCGTCTCTGAGTTATTCTAGGCCTTAGACCTTGTTTAAATACAAAAAACAAGGCTTTACTACAAGACGACCCTAAACTGGATGGTTAGTGGCTTTCCAAGCAACTTGTGATCATATTTTCTTCGTTACATATATTTTTTAGATTGATACACCAAATATCGCACGTTAAAAGTTATAAAAACAAAATAACAAAAAAACTTACATTCGCGAAAATCAGCTCGACAAATAATCTTGTCAAGAGTATCATAAACAAGTTTAGAATCAACCAAAAAGTTCAAATAACCAACAACACTCGGTTCCCATTTCGGCCATGCCTTTCCTTGAGTCTCTTTTTCGCCTTCTTTCAATTGATCTTTAGTATGCAACTTCATAGCAACACTTCTCATCTCATCAACAAATCCACCACCACCCATATTTTTCGAGTTTTTTTTTTCGAGTTAGGAAATTCTTACAAAGTTTTTTCTTACAACCAAGAAACAAAGTATGGTTAAGAAATTAGACGTGTTGAATGTTTTATTTGAAGCAAACGGTTGAGTGCAAAATTGTATTATTTATAAATGACGACACACCTAAAGTCTATATATTAAAAAATATATTATAAAAAGTAAATAAAAATAAAATAACGGTTGGTTCATGAATCATGGCTTTTATTATACTTTAACTTTTAAAAGGAGTTAATTACACGGATGGTCCTTATCCTATTATTCAAATGACACTTTTCGTCCTATCTTTTGGATAAGTAGATGGATAGTCCTTTGTTTGGAATTTCTGCACATGGATAGTCCTTTGGTCCGTTAGGGTTAACTCAATTCTGTTAGTTATATCATAATGACCAATTTACCATTTTTGTCTTATTCGCAAAGGACCGTTTGTGTAATTTTATTTTTCTTTCTTTTTAGTCCGTATTTGGAAAATGTATAAACTAAAAATGAAAATTAATTTCTAGGTTTTCAAAATTAAGGATCATCCGTGTAATTAACTCTTTTAAAAGATAATTGTTTAAAAAATTGTCAAAAAACTATCACCAACTTTTAGAAAACGTATTTATTGACTTATACATTAATTATAAATTCATCCTAAAGTATGTTTAGCATTTTTTTTTACTGTTATTTTAGTATTTTAGTTTTTTTTTTTTTTTTTCAAAAAAGCGTTAACTTTATGTTTTAATCGTTTAAAAGAGACTTTAGTGGGCGTGTTTAAATTTTTAAACATTTACAAAATTTTAAAGTTAGGTATATTTAAATTGTGACGGAAGAAGTAGATGCTATGTTTTATTATATATTACTAAACACTTATCTTATATATTTGTCTTTGGTATTAAGGATGTTCACTATTTGGATATAACCAATTATCCAATTAGATAATTCGGATCGGACTAAACGGTTCGGATTTTTGGATTTTTGGATTGGTTTGGACGAGAACCGATATTTTATTTTGGTTTTTGGATTGGGTTCGGTTATTATTATATGAACCGAATAGTCCAAATAAACCGAACAATAATTTATCATTATCTATTTTCATATATTTTATTACATAACATAATTACCTAATTATTTTGCATATACTTTTTGCTCTTTATCGTTGTTTATTTCCTATATTTTTCACCTAAAACTAATCTTACTAATTTTCTCACCTATATGCTATATTCTACACTTAATAACCTCAACTTTTATTTCCATTTACCAATTCTTTCCAATCCATTTGAACCATGAACATACATATCCTTCCTATTAGGGCTAAACTAAATTCATTGTCAATACTACAATGTTCATAATTCAATTGTTTAAAATTGAACTTACATTTCATTGTTATTATTGATATGTATAGCAAAAAAATCGCAAAAAAATCGCAAAACGATGGGGAATTTGGAGAATTCGACTGAAATCTCTTGCATTAGTTTCATTAAGTTTCTTTATAAAATATTATCATGAAAATGTGGCATTATGCCTTGAATATTGACACGCTTGCTTTATATTTTGGGTTTAAATTCAAGCTTGATTACATATGTATTAGTTATTCAGTATCTCAATATTATTATGTGCTATTTAAATTGCATAATATTGACAAATATGTTATAGAAAAACATAATATATATAGTGCGCCTCGTGTTTATGAATCCCACGATTTGGTATGCGCCTCGCCTCAAGGCTCATTGACCTCCTTTGCGCCTTAGTGCGCCTTGAGCCTTTCAGAACATTGTATTTAGGTAACAAGAAAAACCGAAATATAAAACCGATCCAACCGAATTGTAATTTGGTTCGGATCGGTTCGGATCTCAAGATAATTTGAATGGTTCAGATCCATATTTTAAAAACCGAAATCCAATTGGATTAACTTAATTGGATCGAATTAAACCGATCCATCCAAACGAGCATCCCTATTTGATATGGAGTTTCTATAAGCTTTTAAGAGTTATAAACTTTTATTTTCAAAACAAAAGCTTTTAAATAAAACATTGTTTTGTTACAATGACTTATTTTTAAAGATATACTCTTAAATAAAAAACTTTTTCAAATAACTTTCACATATAAAAAAAAAATCAATTTATGGTCTTTAACTAGAACTTTACACTCAATATCAAATTCAAATAAAATAAAACATTATTATGAGTATGATCGATTATTGGAGTTATTATCAATGGATAGAATTGGATAGAATTTGATGCTATCTATTTCAATTTTTATATTGTTTAAAACAAACATGGGTCTTCAAGAATTTAATGAATACAGAAAAATTTATAGGTTTCATTTCTTTTTTATATGAGAATTAATCGGTAACTATTTAAATGATGTGGGAGAATTTTATATTCACGTTGAGGTTTTTAATTATCTTTGTAAAATTAAAAAGAATATTTTGATAACATGCATATATTTTAAGAGATATTATTTTGATTGAGTTGAGATCGTTAAAGATAATTAAAAAAGGGTCAAAATGTAGTTTAGTACCTTCAATTTGGTTGTGTGAAATTTATAGTACCTTGAACTATTAAAGGTGGAGAATGATACCTTGAACTTGGCTAATTGGAATTTCTAGTACCCTACAGTCCTACACGGTGTTTAAGTTTTAATTTTAGTGTTTTTGTGACGATATCTCCGTATTTATCTATTAATGCTGAGTAGAAATTAAAAAAAAAAACAATTTCACTCCATAGTCCTCATCTCCAGTCCTCTTTTTGTTAGAGCGAACCGAACCAACAAACCGGTCCGAACTTGCTTCACCAAATCAGACTGAACACATCACGATCTGATCATTGGACATATACTTTTCGATTATTCAGGCCTCGAGCTAGTTTTGGTTTTTCGTAGAGAGATTTGGTTTAGGTTCGAAACTCGGTTGTGGGTCTAAGGTACTAAAAATTCCAACTAGTCAAGTTTAGGGAACTAAAAATTCCACTTAACCAAGTTCAAGGTACCCTTCTCTACCTTTAATAATTAAGGGTACTAAAAATTCCACTTAACTAAGTTGAGGGTAGTAAACTGCATTTTGGCCTTAAAAAAATTTAAAGCTAAAAGAACCAAGCACAACTCTTTATTTTAAAAACTTATTTTTATTTATTTTTATTTAAAAATTAATTATCTCAAAAACAATACATGTATTAAACAAATAAATTAAACCATTAAAACGAGCATATTTCCTCTTTCTATAGAGCATATTTCCTCTTTCTAAGTTTTGAATATTTATTTATAAAATCACAGTTTTATCAAATATGATTTTAGTAATTTTACTTTTAATTTTTGTGTTTTTCTTTTCGATTCTAATTGAGTTTAACATATCTAGGTTTTAAAATTCACATTTAGTGTTTATATCACATGTGATTTGACCTTCAGAATATCGCAAAATATGAAGGGAAAAAAAAATCGTCAAAACTCAATTTATTTTTCGGGTCTATATAGATTACCACATATAATATTGTTGTGTTTTAAAATCACATTTAAAGTAAAAATCATGTTTGTTATTGGCTTATTTGTTTTAATATTCTACGTATATTATAATATCACATAAGATTTACATTACTATCACATGTGATTTCGTTGAAACTTTTATGGATTTAATTAAATTATATATCATATAACGATTTTAGGTCTTTAAGTCCTTATTTAATATTAATATCAAATGTGATATAACCTTACGAGTTTAAACATTTGTCCAAAAAAAAAAAAAAAAAAAATTGTCAAAATTTGATTTTTTTTCTGCGTTTGATAAGTTATACATTATATAACATTTTTTGTTTTCGAAATTTACTTATTTATGTTAAAATTAAATATGATATTAACTTTTCAATTTCAATACTCATCCGAAAATTAAAAGTCGTCGAAAGTATATATATGACCACTGCTCTAATTAAAGAGGAGAACACGAAGGTCGCAACAGTGTAACTTGTTTTTTTTCTAACAATTAACAGTTTGCGAGATAAAGTAATTTTAATAAAAAAAATTTAAAGTGAGTTTTTATTTTCTAAGTCATTTGAAAATTAATAATCTATATTGATCTTTTCTCTATTTTCATTAAATATTATTTCCAACACATAAAAAGAAATATCGTTAGATGCAACTAAAGAAAAAATAACGTTTTAAAAATATGGTTCAGCTTTCTTTTTTGGTGATTCCATATATCTCAAAATAATTGTCCATTTTTAAATTACATCGATTAAAATATAAGTCAACAACTTATTACTTCTACTGGAAATTACCTAATGAGTAAATTACAATTTGTGACTAGCCATTTCATCCTTAAATTTTTTTTCTCGAAATTTTTGTCCATAACTTGTTATTTTTTATTTTATTTTGTACCTCCGTATATTTTACGTTAGTTTTCTTTGTTAAATCTAATCAAACTAACAGAAAGGACCAAAATGCAACGTTTCTTTTATTTTTCATGTACAATATAAATATAAATATATAAAAAAAAATACATCAAAATCTAAGAAACAAGATTGATATGGAAATGATATTATATATAGATACACGACTCTGTATCTATATATCTATATCTAAGCGGCTTGTTTGGCTTAATGACATTTCGGTTTATGTTTTATAAGCCCGAATTTTTCGGCTTATGTAACTAATCATGGGCTTATTACAGTTTATTATGTGATAATAAACGGTAATAAGCCTATAAACGGTTACATAAGCCAAAAAATCCGAACTTATGAAACACAAGCCGAAATGTCAATAAGCCGTGAAAACACCCTGTTAGAGAAAAACAGACTTCACAACTTTATATCCTTAATCCATATAAACCTCAATTTCAATTTCAATTTCAATTTCATGTTTACCTACTTCTTCTTAATTATTAGGGCTTATTCGATGATTTATATATATATATATATATATATATTTATATATACACCTGCACTACCTGAGGTGGGTGGATCTTTTTGAAGATCCTTGAGTTCTTTTAAGATCCCGTTTGAAGCCCTCACAAACAAACAAACCCTAATTTAATCAATCGAATCAAATCATACATTTTTTTAAACTTTACATACTATATATAGTAAGGGGAAAAAATGAATATATATATATAGTGAATGGTTCCTGCGAGAACTCAAAATTTTGCGAGAACTACGAGAACTCTTTTTTGGCCCTTAGATGACTTAATCAATGGTTGAAAACGATTGATGTCATTTTTGTAAATTAATGTTAGTTTAGGGATAATAGATAAGTTAAAAAAGGGTATTATAAGAATTTTGTATAATAACCAATAGACCGATTATTTAGTTTCTCTCTCTATATATCATTTTCAAACAAAAGGAAATAGTTGTGTGAATATTTGAGATTTAATCATAGTTCCATCCGCTACCGCCGCCGGTGTCATCCGCTGCCGCCGCCGGTGTCATCCGCTGCCTCCGCCGGTGTCATCCGCTGCCGCCGCCGGTGTCATCCGCTGCCGCCGTCTGTGTTCTTCACAAACTCTACGGTGGCGATTGGCGGAAACAGTTGTGTGAGTATTTGAAATAATTAGAGTAGTTTTTATACGCTGTTTCTAGGCCACACAATGGAATTAAACTTTGGATTTGTTTTATTATGTTTTAGTTAATTTGTTAATTGTGTGATGCTTGTTGTTGAATTGATTATTAAACGATTAATATTTGTTGATTTATAACAAACAATGGGGATTAGGTTTTATTTTATTTAATTATTGGTAGGGTGGAATGGAAAAGAAGGGTGATATCAAGGAATTTACAAGCATCAAATGCCACTATAGACATACATCATTGCCGGTTCCTCAATTTTCACCCTTTTTTTAATCATTTTCGTCATAAACAGATGTTACCTCAACTTTTGAAGAAACCATTATTTTAAGTAACGTCCTTCACACATAGAAAGCAATTCCATTTTTTGTTTTGTTTATTTGAATCAGATGTTTAAGTCTTGTTTATTATTTTTCTAAATTATATGTAATATGTGTTTTCGGTAAGTCAATGTTTTTATGCATTCTATATTGAGTTTTAGTTTAGCCTACATATAGTAATCAATCTGTTATCAAATGGTCTCTTTTTGGGGGAAAGGGGACACTTTAGTCTTGCCTATTAGAAAGTTCATATTGTGTTCGTCATGCTTTCATAAACCAACGTTTCTGAATTTTGATGCTTCACCAACATGAGATTTTTGTTTTCATACTAGATGTAACAACTATAACTCCATATGATGCTTAGGACTTGTCTTTCTTTTTTTCCGTGAGAATGGCAATTACGGTTAGAAACACCAACTATCTGTCTTTATAGAAGTCCGATAGAGAGTCAACTATAAAGGAAACGTTTGGTGCTTGCAACATGGTACTTTTAAATTTAACTGATGATAATGATTGTCGTCTAAGTCAGTGACAGTTTGTGTAACAGAATTGAAAAAGGTATTCTTGGACTTGGTAATCGTGGTGTGTGTTTGGGTTTGTATAATTTAATTATTTTGTGGGTCTTATTTTAATTTTTTTTTGACCAAATGTTTGTGAATTTCCATTTGATTGTTTAATGGTAATAATTTATTACTAAAATGATTTTTCAATATGCAGATGATAAGCAAAACAAAGATTACAATCAAGAATATAAAGGATGATGAAGAAAAACCTTTGTTTACTCATTTTATTTCTTTGATTTGTACCTAGTTTTAGGATTTTTATTTTAACTTTTTACGATTACTATGAGTTGTTCATATTTGATCATAGTTAGTTCATGGATTTTTTTCTCCATCACATCTGAACATCGTCACGTGTTCATATATTATCACAGTTGTTCATATATTATCACAGTTGTTCATATATTATCACAATTGTTCATTTGTAAACATTAAGGTGTGATCATATGAACACACATAAAAATGAGTTTAGTATTGAAAAGTTAGGTTCTCTAAATAAAAAATTCTTACTGAAACTTCTTACTGAAACATCATATACATTAAAGTGAAATTAATATATTTGTATATTTATCTTTTTTCCCAGTTGCTATGTAAAGAACGATAAAAAAAAGAATAAATTAAGATGAGAGAGAAAAGAAAAAAAAATCTAAATTACAAATAAGAAGATTACTATTTTACCCTTTTTAATTTCAGAAAAGGTTTAATATTCAAAAATAAATGAGTGGCTGAGAATGAGTTCTCGCAGTTCTCGCAAAAATCTGAGTTCTCGCATGAACTAATCCCTATATATATATATATATATATATATATATATATATATATATATATATATAAAGGGAAAAATGTATGGTTAGGAATTGGATCAGTATCTCTAGAGAATTGTAGATCCCTTTTAAACCTCACCCTCTATATATATATATATATATATATATATATATATATATATATATATATATATATATATATATATATATATATATATATATATATATATATATATAACTTATCATCTGTCATCTTTGTGTACTTCGTGCACGTTGGGTCGGTCGATCACAAAAGTAACACGAATTTGAGAGGGTCCACCAATAAATCCTTTTATATATAGATAGATAGATAGATACATATATGTGTATCGATATATTTACAAAATTACAGATAGAAAAAGAAAGAAAGAAAGGGGTGAATTACCTCGAAGATAATGTGTGGGAAATCTTGTTTTTTAAAAAATCGGAGGAAAATGAGGAATTTTGTTTATATACATTATCCATTGTTGTTAGAAATGGATATTGATTTTATGACCCGACCCTATAAGATTGGTAAAATGGGTAGTAATTGTTAAAATTGATTGTCCATTAAAGATTGGGATGATGTGTTTCATGGGTTGGTGTTAGATCTACACACCAACTGTTTGATGAGGATGATATGGACCGAAGATGATTGGTTTTGAAGCCTTTTCTTTTATTTATTTCTCTAAATTATATGTAAGTTTAAAAAAAGTTGTGCGTTAGTTTGGTCAGGATTTAACAAAGAAAACTAACGTAAAATAGACGGAGGGGCAAAATAAATGAAAAATAATAAGTTATGGATAGAAATTGCAATAAAAAAAAGTTTAACGACGAAATCGACAAATTGACTAGTCATGAGTTACAAAAATTACAATTTACTCTTAACTAATAGTAATGGAAAAGATTGGATCCAGTGAAACCCCATTGGCTGGATGCCTAAAGACGGAACTTGAGTTAAAGGAGAGAATTGTTGCGTACAAACTCATGTTCGCATGGTAAAAGTGAGAAGACCGCAATCTTATTTGCTTAGACACAAATAAATATAGGCAGATTTTACCAATCAAACTTATTATAACATGATACTAAACATACATTCCTCAATGGTTTATTATATCTTTTCTAGCAAGAGACGTTGTACTCGATGTCCACTCTCGCTCTAAATCTAATACCAGTTTATCGTATACTTAGAATATCTACAAAACATACATATACAATCAGTTTTATGTACAATTGTGGGCTAGTCCTGAATACGAACAAGAACACTATGATTATCCTTCTGCTCATCATCCCATATAGTCGGGTCAGCAAGTCATCGTTCTGTATAAAGAAGAGGTTGGCAGACCCTCTTTCGCTTTCCATATGATGTGATCCAGTTTAGCGCAAAAATCTTTGTAGAACTGTCATCAAAACCAAAAAGCTCATTAAAAATGTACTTATCAAGCGAAATGGTGATTCCGGCATTTTACCGACGCAAAAAAAAATTGTGAAAAGTTTTGCTAAAATTAAGATGATGATGAAGTTTCTTGCCTTGTGATATTCAAGAGTATCTCCGGCAGCCTTTCGAACATCGACCATGAAAAGGGATGGTGCGACTTCATATACCTTGATTACAAAGTTTAGATATGTTAGGCACGATAATCACGGACACAGGCAATTACATGCTACACAAGACGGGTTTAATAATTTTGCCTACACCAAGAAGGGCCTATGATTCATGACGGGGGAATATAAAGATGAAGATTATTGGCCTATTTGAAACTCAATTACCTAAAAAAACGGGTAAATAGCAAAACAAAAGAAATTCAAAGAGATGGAGACGTAAGAAGTTACCTCCAAAACAACGGCAAATTGTCCAGTTCGATTTACAGATGCTCCCTCAAGCCTAGTCTGTGGAACATAACAAGTTAATCAATCTGTTTCTGGTCTAATGCCTTATTTAACTAAGATTACAAACGTTATAGTTATACTTGACTTCCCAACTAACTAAGATTACAAACGTTATAGTTATAATTGACTTTCCAACTAACTTTGATAATTTTGTAAACTAGCATGCACTGATGCACATCTAGTCACTAACTACATAATTCCGTCACTATACTCTTCAGTACAAAAAAAGTAATACCCCCTCCATTTAATAACCATTGCAGTAACTTTCTTGTAAATTTTTGTAAATCGCAAAGATCCCTGCTCTTTGGTTGACTTAGTACCTCAAGAATTCGAAATAACTGACACAAGCCTAATCTTAAATGTGATTTTAAAAACCTGAAGAAATAAGACGTTTTTGAAAATTGTAGGTCACAGCAGGATGCACATTGTTACGGGATTAAATAAAATATGTACAGCTTTTTGTAGTTCAAATATTGAGGTCTTAATTGCAGGTATCAGAAAACCCCTGTGATTTTTTTATTTCATTAAGTAAATCATCCATAATAAGATGGGGGGCACTGGAGCACTAAAAACAAATCACATTTTTGTATATTTAAGAGTTTAAATGTACCTTGTAGCCACGTCTAACGACCTTAAAACCCATTAATTCTGCAACCACTTTAATTGCTGAAATTATATCTTTAGCAGGCTTGCGGGAAACAAATCTAGTTTGTCTCTTTACATGGTCCTGTAACAGTATCCAACCAAACAATTCACATACATTTACCAACTAAACGAATAATTTGAGAAATTATATTAAAGATGACGCACACAATCATTAAATATGATGATGACACAAGTACAAGTGGTCAAAACTGCATCAGTAACAGCAGTTCTTATATGAGAGCGATAACATATATCAACTGCATATGCTATGTGAGGCGACAATATTTACCTCATTACAGAAAATTAAAAAAATATAGGGATACCTGATGTCTATCAAACAAGGCAGATAGATTCAGTCCTTGAGAGAGGGTGATCATCTCAAATGCATTCATTGTTAACGGGGAAATTTTCTCCTCGCATCGTTCCGTTACATATTGATCCTACGAGTTCAGAATCACCAGAAAAATATATGTATAAGCGTAACATAACTTCAGATCATAATACAAAAATACACGTTGATGTGCCTGCAGCAGCTGTAGTATGTTTATTTAAGTTGATACAAGTAAAAAGATCCAACCTCAATATCTTCGAAAACTGCACGGACATCATCTAAACTCACATCACTACCTTCTTCTCCCTGGGTGACTGATTC
Source organism: Senecio squalidus (assembly GCA_910822075.1). Classification (NCBI taxonomy): domain Eukaryota; kingdom Viridiplantae; phylum Streptophyta; class Magnoliopsida; order Asterales; family Asteraceae; genus Senecio; species Senecio squalidus. The sequence goes on from CAJVGC010000060.1 coordinate 4,276,409, forward strand.
ATAGTTCGTTTGGAACCACGGATGCTCCCTTATCCCATCAATCCGAATACGCTGCATTAAAGATGTTATGTAAGATGGTGGAGTTCAAAGACGTTATGCAACTAGTATACGAAGGACTATGTTTCCCGTTTAATATCTCATCATCAGATATTGGTAACTAGTCATTTGCTACAGAATTTAATATCATACTCACAGTTTCAGGGTTGGGGTCCAGTATCTTGTCTATTAATGATTTTGCACCAGAAGGCATCCAGAACGGATATGAAAACTCGGCCACACTGACCTATTCAATAGTCAGAATGGAAAAGAAGTAAGTAGATGCAGATCCTTACCGCTTGAAGTATATCACACAACAAATAATCTCAACAGTTTTATCCAACCGTCAAATAAAATTATCACATATGACAAGATTATATCAGACAGAAAGTTTTCTGGAGTAGATTATGCGCAGAGATAACAATATATAATGTTGTTTTATACTTTTGCATGCTCATGTCATACTTATTTAACATTTCATTTACAAAATAGTAAATCATGAAGCTTAGGCGGTTAACCTTTTTATACAAAGTTGCCAGATCTGATTCTTCAAATGGAAGATACCCGGTCAATAGGACATAGAGGACGACTCCGATAGACCATATATCAGCAGCAGCGCCGTCATAACCACGCTTACTTAAAACCTGAAAGGTGAATGGTGGTAATAGTCAAAGGATAGACTTAGTACAAAATTCTCATACAGTTTATAGTTTGACACTGACAACCAAATTCTAAATTTGAAGACTACAAGAATATCTCGGACGATCAGGACTCCAACAAAGCAACAACCACAAATATCTAACTTGATCGACTTTCATCTCCGTTGAGTAACTATTGCAGAAGTAGAACTAAAGAAATACAGGGGACATTTTCCCATTAAATGATTATTGAGCTTTTTCAAGTCGGTGTACCTCTGGTGCAATGTAATTTGGGGTACCACAAGTGGTATATAGAAGTTCAACACCCTGAAAAATAGTTGAAGTTAGAAACAACAGAACCGAGAGAAGCAATTAACACAATACGTTTCAAACGCTTACATCCTGTGCCAGGGCACTGAGTCCAAAATCAGAAACCTTCAGTCTTTCTTTGGAATCAAGGAGAAGATTTTCAGGCTATATAAAACAAGAACACCGTTAGCAGACAAGAAAACATTTAATTCAAACTTTCCCACCTTAAATGATCAAATGATGTTTTAGAGCTTGCCGTCTCACCTTTAAATCTCTATGGAACACACCCTTGGCATGGCAATGGGCAATCGCATCAATAAGCTGTTGAAAGTAACCTCTAGCTTCACTCTCTGAAAGCTTTCGTTTGTGAACCTGCGTAATAACAAGTTATTTTTAATTTAACTGAATAAACTGGCTAACTTTTAGGTACGTGGTAAGATATTTTATGATCACAAACTTCTTTTGTTACTTAAGCACTAAAGTCCCATTATGTTCATCATCTGCCAGTGAAAAATGGTTGGTTATTAACTTGATCGACTAGCAACTACAAAAAAAAATTGTTATACACCAAAACTAGGCGCTCCCATTAATCGGTCCCACGGCCAACATGAGGGAAGTAAATCACATGTCCAGGGCATAAGCTTCTTTGTGAAATTATTTTTCAACCATGTGTTTATGTAACTTTAGGCTCACTGTTATATATATATATATATATATATATATATATATATATATATATATATATATATATATATATATATATATATATATATATATACGTTCTTACTCGTCATACAAATTTTGGGTTTCATTCAATTGTGCACTATTGATGTGCCTGGTAAAAAAAGTATCATAGAACCCAAAGCCTAATATCCGAAACTCGCAGGAGATAAAAACATAACGGGAAACTATGTATCAAATAGTACTTGCACTAGTTAAATGTTCCTAAGAGAATTAGAGGAATATTGTCTTCAATTAGTCAGTGCGAATAATTTGGCATTTATTATATATGATTAAGTGGGTCATTAGGAAACTTAATGTACTTGGAAGAGTATTTTTAATAAATATATTGGAACAAAGGTATAATCTAGTCACTTATTAGTTAATAGCTTGTGAAGGGTACTCATGAAGAGTTGTGCTCTGCAAGTCTAGCATAAGTCGGCATCTATTGAAATCAAAACTACTTCGGAAATATGTACACACAGTACTTTGTTATGAAGTACATTCTATCTGAAACACTACAAGGACAGCCAGATGCAACACGACTCAATACGAGAGAACTGAATGAGGAAGAGAAATAATTCTGACTGAGATAGATGATCGCATTCTGAAGAACATAATGAATAACGTAGGTGAACATTGGCATGCATCACTATTCTATAATTTATATCGAAAAGAGACCTTACAATTCTGTCAAAAAGCTCTCCTCCAGTAACAAATTCCAGAATTATATATATCTTTGTCTGACTCGACAAAACCTGACAGAACGGAAATGCTTTCATCACTAACGGATATTTTAGAAATCATATCAAAATTTGTATCTGCTGAGCATTATAATATTAAGCCCAGATATTGAAAATTAATAGTCAAAGATTTCGTTTATACCTCATGCAGTCTCACAATATTAGGATGTCTCACTATCTTCATTACGGAGATCTCCCTTTTGATCTGCAGATAAACTTCAAGATATCATAGACTACTAGCACAACTTAAAATGACTAGAAAAGAAAATTACAATTACGGTCCCACACTAAAATTTTCCAAAGACGAGTCTGCAAGATCTCAAGATATGATACTTTTCCTACTCAATGGATATGTTGGCCAAATTTTTTTTTAACTAAACAAAAACTCCATAGGAAGAGTCGAACCAAAGACACCACTAGGTCACCCCATAGTGTTATTAGCAAACTGATATCTATCACTAAGTAAAAGTTTGACGCCTACGATAATCATAACCAGACCAAATTTGAACTATAGATAGGTCAACTGCATTAGTGATGTATGTTGGCTAACTGATGCATATTATATAATTTTGTACAAGTGTTTGTTATGTTTGAACTATGTTTCGTTTATTAAGCCTTTCTCGAGCATCTAGACGTTTTTGCATCTCTGACTTCATTTATAGTACTAATTTCAGACAAGCTAAAAGATCATTATTCGTGGAAAATTTTCTACAGGAGTCAGAATAGGTGTAAAATGGAACTGTCTTTAACAATCAAGCATCTACTATGTCGGATACGTTTACATACGGTTAAATAGAACAACTGTAAGAGAAAGCGAAACCTGATCCACCATTTTATGCTTCAATATTGTGGTTTTAGCCAAGACCTTAACAGCAACAGCCTCCCCAGTCTCTGTATTTTTTGCAAATTTAACCTTCGCAAATGTGCCTTCACCAATTGTACGCCCAATCTCATACTTCCCAACCTTCTTAGTCACTTTCTTCATCATTTTTCAACACTCGAAGAACATATAACATCCACAGCTGAAAATTAACTAAAACATTCCAAATCAACCGACAATTATACAAAAAGAATAAGTAGTATCCAACTTCACTCCAAAATCTATACTATGTATCCAACTAAATGGTTGTATATATACATTATATATAGATATCAAACTTTCAAATATCGTTATTATATGCAGGGGCGGAGCCAGAGAAATTGTCATATGGGGGCAAACCAAAGAAAATTTATCAAGTGTATAAATTGCCATACTTCACAAGGGGGGCAAAGTTTAAAGTTTCGCCTTTTATGGGGGCAAAACGTCATAAAATTACATTAATATAACTATTTTTTACATTACGGAAAATATTTAGGGGGTGTTTGTGTGAGCTTATCTTTTGGATTTAGGCTTATGTTTTATAAGTAGCTTATGGCTTATAAAATATAACCTTTTAAGTTTTTATGAAGTATTTGGAGTAGCTTAAGCTAATAAGCTCAAACAAACACCTAAAATAGGTTTATCTCTCTTATATAAACTAATAAGCTAATAAGCCCCTTCTATAAGCTAAAACAAACACCCTTAGTGGGGGCAACTGCCTACTCTGCCCCTGGCCTGGCTCCCCCCCTGATTGTATGTATTGACACATAACATTGGACGTCCAGATACATACAATAGCGATATCAAAGTTCAGTTCAGATACATACAATAGAGCAATTTAAAGTTAGATACACTATTGTATATATCCTATGGATAGAAAATAAAAATTGAAAATAGATGACGTGTCATCTACGTATATCCAGATTCATACAATAGCGATATCTAAAAGTTACACACCCCTCAAATTTAAAGTCGGATACATACTATAGATTTCGGAGTAAAATCCTATACATTTTCCGGACACTTATATCTACACTTTACCATCACATGAACAAAAAAAAAACGTGAAAAATTAAATAACGATTTTCAACTTTTGACCTAACAAATTATAAAGCGAAACCGAACAAATTAGGTCAACGGAGAGTTACATGTGAACGGAGATTCGTCGGAGATTCAAAACCGGTGATCGGAATCCGATTTGCTCCGGCGAGTGGAGAAACTGAGTCAGCTCACCGAAAAATGCGGGGACCAAATGATGAAAGTGTAAAATTATAAAAAGGTTATCAACTTATCATTTGTTTGGCTAGCTATAAAATGAAATATATCATGGGCGGACTATGTCAACAAATAGAAATAATAAGTATTTAATCAACATAAATATTACTATATTTATAAAATATCATAACTTATTTTCTATATCAATAATGAATCTATAAATTATAAATAAAAAATAAGTTATAATTTGTTACAAATAGGGTAAATTTATATTCACTAATATTTATGCTTTTTAATTTGTTGAACTTTTTTGTTGTCTTGATAATATCAAAATTCTTAAAATAATTATTTATATCTGGAGGTTACGCAGTTACACACTACTTATTCTTATGTCTAAACTTTTTAACCATGGTTCGAACACAATCTTTAATATATAATAAAACAGAGGTGTTAAATGTCACATGGCGAATTAAGGTGATGATGTCATCAAAGATTATTTTATTTTACACCCTCTTACAATACATAATTACATTATCTCTTTTCATTCCATCTATACTAAAATAAAAAAGCATAAATCTAATATACTTATATAATCGTTCAATTTGAACTGTGATTTACGTTATTATTATTCTAAAATCTCATAATACAAAACATCAAAACATGAAGTGTATATGTTATTATAACTATAAAATCAGTATGACATTTTTTTTTCTCATAATAGCTTAAAATCTACATAAACATAAAATTTACGATTTAAATTTAATTTTTTCCACGTTATCGCGGGACAATAATCTAGTATTTTAACAAAGGTCTAACAATAATCTTATACACGATATCTAAAAGTCAGATACGTATAAAAATCTAACACCAAATTATTCAATACAAGGACAACGCCCTCTAAAAAAATCTAAGTGTCACATATACATATACGTATACATGTTATATGTAACGTTTTGGGATAAAATTTGATACATTTCCGTCAAGTTGTCGTATTGAAAAAACGTGAAAGTTAAATTACCATTTCAATTTTGAGTTAATAAAATTTGCTTGTAACACAAATTGAAACTGAACTGATCAGATTGGATTAACGGAGACTTACATTCAAAAAAACGATTTGACCGGTGATCGGACTGCTATAATTCCGATGACTGGAGAAACTAAGTCGACTCACGGTAAAATGTAGGCGGAAGAAGCTGAAAGTGAAATTCAAAAAAGGTTATTAGCTTTTTTCTTAGTATATATAGAAAAATGTATTCAAATAATGTACAATAATTTATGCATAACGTACACGTTTATGTTTCACGAGTGATCTTAAATAAATGATTTTGGCTATGGAAAATTTA